>JAOPHQ010005138.1:0-262500 GCA_030340625.1 Merluccius polli
CATAAATTATTTGATGGATACGAAATTTCACATTGGCCTTCTTGGCTTTCGGGAGCCTTTTCAGGTCGGGGAGAAGGCTCAGAAAAAATAAATCGTCCTCATCCTCCACTGCTGCTGTGGTGGCTGGCTGGGGGGTAGGAGTTTCCAAAATGTCTTTCATCCTTTCTTCAAAAATGCTTAACTCCGACGGCCTCCTCCGTTTACCCATTGCCGGCCTGCTGGCTGCTGGTGCCGGCCTGCTGGCGCCGGCCTGCTGGCTGCTGGTGCCGGCCTGCTGGCTGCTGGTGCCCGCTGGCTGGCTGCTGGTGCCGGCCTGCTGGCTGCTGGTGCCGGCCTGCTGGCTGCTGGCTGGCTGGTGCCTAGCCTTCTCCTCCCCACTAGACCAGCCTGCCTGGCTGGCTGGCTGGAATGCGAACCAGGCAGGACTGGGGGGGGGGGGGGGGGGGGGGCTGAGGAGCTGGGTGGCTTGGCAGCCTGATGTTGGTGGTGGTGGGCCTGTGCTCCAAAAAAGGAGCGAGAAAACCCATCACAGCCATGAAGCGCCATGGCTGCTTCATGGTGGCACCAGCCCTGCTGGTGTGGTTTTCTCGCTCCTTTTTTAGCTCTTTTAGATAGGTGTCCCTTAGGTTCTTCCATTTCCTTTTACACACATCATCTGATGAAGAAAGCAGAAAAAGGCTGTGGACTTGATGTGCTTATAATAATAACAATAATAATAATAATCATAATTACACAAAATAATAGAAAGAAAAAATAAATGCTAATAACAAAATAATCATTAATTTATGTAGGCTACTTGGTTATTTAGTCATCTGATATAATGGGTCTACATATATCAAGAGTTTAGATGCTGTATGAACAGTTTATAGGTGGAACATGTAGTTGAATGTACCAAATTAACAATTCATCATCCACCTTACATTATCTAAATATGAATTATACCCACCGGTGAAACCAACTATTTCGGCAACCTTCCTCCAGGCAGCATTTCTGTGACCACTATCCCTGTAGGAAGGGAGGGACGGATCGTAGAGTTGTGGATAGACCGAAACGGCAATTATGAGGCTATCTTCTATTGCCATTTCATCAGAGGTAGAAGCCAAACTTAAGATAATTAACGCAGGTGGTAAACAGAAGAAGGGTTCGGAAGGGTCAACGTCACGCCCACCTCCAGTTTGTTGATTGGTGACCGCGTGGATTCGCTCCACTCACATTTGCATAAAGTTGAAATTTCCCAACTTTATGCAAATTGAGAAGCGGAGCCAGGCCGCCCCGCAGCTGGCTCTGCGCCGCAAGCAATCCCAGCATGCTTTGCGCAGTGAATTGCTCGCGTCCCATAGAAAGTGAATGGAGGCGGCAAATTTGGCTAATTCGCGTATAGTGGATATTCACGGTGAGGAGTAAGTGGAAGACCGTGTTTTGTGTGATACATTTGATATGCTGTCCAGTGGTCTCTTTTCCATGTCTCAACATATTTCATGAAATAATTCAGGTTAGTTATTCTGGGTTCATACCAGTCATAATAATCATTTTCCTTTTGCTCCTCTGATAAGAGCTCTTGCACAGACTTAAATTAAATTAAATTAAATTCATCCACAGCTCCTTTAAACGCTTCAAATGTGTCATTGTCTTTATTAACATTTCCAACATCAGTCATCAAAGCCTTTATTTCATTTGTCCTCCTTGTGGCTGCTCCCAATCTGCCTCTGCGCAAAGCAATGCACGATTTCAACATGTCCCCAGACTCAATTGTGGTCTCAGGTGTGTCAGACATCATCACAAATTACCACACACATTCCTTTAATTTCCGTTTAATTCATCCTTAAACATCCTTCCAACATCCCCGTTTTATTGCAATCCACATCCACAATCCACAACTTTGTCTCCCATTGTGTTCGATTGTTTGTTTGCAGCGCAACGGCACATTCATTCATAAAGTCGATCAGCTGATTTTACTCACGGCCCGCCGGCTGCTTTCTTCATCTGTCTGCAAGTGATTGGCTGGATCCGCCAACTCACCAATTTCCTTCGAGTCTTCAGTGAAGTTTATCAACTTGTTATGGCTACTCTTGCTTTCACAAAAAAGGTTAACAAAAAAACCATCAGAGTAGTTTGTGAGGAGGAGGTCTGGATTTATTTACAAAAACAGAAATATTTTCCGGGTTGACTTCAAACAATAAGAAAAATAAAAAACTTAATTTAGTGGTTGATAAACTATTTCACTCCTCACTCCCTTCCCTCCTTCAACAAAAAACAGACTAAAAAAAAACAGCTGTCCTCACTCCCTAACAGTCCAATCCTCCACCAGCTCCTGGTACTTCTCCCTCTTTCTTTCCTGAGCCTCCTCCATCCTCTCCTCCCATGGAACGGTCAGCTCCAGCAAGACTAGTTTTTTTGTGGCCTCTGAGACCAAGATGATGTCAGGTCTCGATCTCGTCTGGGTGATGTGTGGTGGAATTTTCAGCTGCCTCTCCAGGTCAACTGACATCACCCAGTCTCGGGCCGTGGGGAGCAAACCAGCAGAGCGGTTTCTTGGAGTTTTCTCCGGCCTTTGTCCTTCCTTGACAAAGTGAATGGTCTTAGCTGTGGCTTGGGTGCGTCGCCTGCCCTTGATCCCCTTGCTGATTGCTTCCGCAATGGACTTGAGGACCTGGTCATGCCTCCATCGATACCAGCCCTCACCCAGCGCCTTGGAGCAGCTGCTCAGGATGTGTTCCAGTGTCCCTATCTTTGAACACAGGAGGCATGCAGGTGTTTCTATTTTGCCCCATATGCACAGGTTGGATGGGCTCGGGAGGACATCATAGACCCCCTGAATCAAGAACTTGATCCTCTGGGGGTTCCACTGCCAGATATCCTTCCAGGTGACACTCCGCTCCATCGCCTGCTCCCAATTCATCCAGGCTCCCTGCTGCCGCATGGCCACTGCTCTGCTTGTTCGCTCTTCGTCCACTGAAGCTCGCACCTCCTCCTGCACCAACCTCTGCCTCTCCCTTCCGCTGGCAGAGTCATATCGGGCCACTGCTCGGCTCACAAGTCCGGCTCTGCCTTGCGCCACTGTTCCAAGGATGGCCTTGTGCTTCAGTCGAGTTTCTGCCTGCTGGACTGCATCCGCTGCCCTCCACTTCCTCCCTGTCCTCACAACAATCCCTGCCCCAGACACTTTGGCATCTCTGGATCCTGAGTACTGCAGATGTTCCCGTGCCCGTGCCACGATGAACTCCTCCCTGACTGAGCTGAAGGGGAGCCTGAGCTTATTGGTTTTCCCGTGCAGCCCAATGTTGCTTAGGCTGCATGGCAATCCCAGGCATCTGCATAGATAGCTGCTTACCCTTTGCTCAAATCCTTCCACCACAGTCATGGGGACCTCATAGGTAAGCAGGGGCCAGAGGATTATTGGGAGGATTCCATGCTGGTAGTGTGGGGAAATGTGTCCCGAGGGAAGGAGGCCGCCGACAACAGGATCGCTTTTAACTCACTTTATTTGTTTAGGTTTAGTTATCTTAATCTACCAAGCATGTGGGGAAAGTAAATGTAAATGCCACGCGCGTGGAGATCGTCCGCGCGTCCCTCTGGAGGTCTGCCTGAACGATTCTGATCCTAACCGGATGTTTCCGCCGGATGCCTCTGGGCAGGAGGCGTGGCCTCCAGACGCACAATGGCTAGCGTTAAGCGCCGCCCCCAGTATATTGTTTGCCGCCATCATGTGTTGAGGTGCAGTTACTACAACTTGTATATTTATTTCTACTCCTGGCTGTGCAGATATTTAGCCTGCTGATACATGTTATTATTCGCAACAGTCCCTCCTTGGTCATCACTGATGACCATACTATAAATTAATAATGCTATGTATCATGTAAGGTCTAAAAATGGTGAGTATAAATTCAAGCGAAAAGAAAAACATCAACATCACCAATCGACTTAGTTCGGGAAAACCCTTCTGATAGTGGAAAACCTGTCGCATCTCTAAATTGGATGGCATTCACCTTGGTGTGTCTCAAAGAATACATGGGCCGTAGCCAACAGTAGACAAATTATCATCACATCATACAATCCAATGTCATACCATTATCACAGTATCCTGAGGACAGAAAGGCATAGTAGTTAATGCATTGTAATTTCCCCATATGAAATCCCTTCAAATACTTATATGCATGTATAACCAAAATCGAATACCTCCAGGTATAAGAACAGACATTACCGTGTTAGCAGCTCTGGCTAACACAGAAGAGACATTATCGTGTTAGCAGCATTAACCCTATATAGATCTAAAAAACGCCCTGTAGACTAGCATGCAATTGCTCAGATGGTTTCCATGCACGCAGGTTACTCAAAGATCATCACAGTGTTATCCCCCGTATCTGTAGCCAACCTCAAGTCGGACAGTTCATGAATTCAATGCATCTTGTGATCCATAGGCAAGGCCCACACGCCAAGGTTACCAACACGTACCCATGTGTGCCTTCCCCACGGATCCACTCCTCACCAGTAGTCAGAACATTTTAGCAGCATCAAAAAATTCATCCGTTTCATTATTAAAGCAATCATGGGACTACAGCATAACACATTCCGTACTTATAATGCATTGTATTGACAACCGTGAAGCATACTGTGTATTTAATAATTCAACATTCAAGTAAAACAGGTGCCATGTCCTCCTAGACACAGGTGCCGAACTCCAGGATATCAGGTACCACAGCCTGATCAAATCGGGGCGCTCCACTGTCCCCTGCACACTCTCGGGTACACCTGGTCACCTTTCTCCACCCTGGTTGGTGGTTCGTCCTTTGGCTCTGCACTCTGTTTCTCGGAATGTCAGTTTCTTGAATGTCCCGTTCACTCTTTCCACCATTCCCAGTGAATGTAACATAACTGCTTGTTTGATGGGTAACTGCTGCACCACCCGGTGTTGGCGCTGTAGTTTTGACACAGCAGTGGAAAGAGCTAACAAGTTAAGGTATTAAACACAGCATAACAGCATTAGGCGTTGCGTAGTAATTCTCCAATTTCCTATGGCAATAAACTATTTAGCTTATGCATTAGATTCCTTTTCCCCAACAGATTGCTGAAGTATTTCCCAATGATTACTTTAACCTGGTCCTTGCAAATGTTCAACCAGACCATATGTCTGACTTATTGTAAATTCAACATTTAACGAATAAAACAAAAAACAAAAAAACAAAAAATCTAAATGCACAATTAGCTCCCCCCCCTTGAAAATAAAATGGCAAAAACTATTCCCTCCTTGAAATTAAAATATCCTTTGCAAATAAGATACAGAAGTTATCCCCTCCTTGAAATAAAATATCCTACTTATTCCCCTCTCTGTGACTTTGAAAAAGTCACGTAAAATTAACACAAAGTTAAGCAGTGTTGCATTCATTCTTCCCCGCTTGTAGTGACCTTTTATATATCGATTGATATCTAAAGATATGTACATGACAGTGATTCTGGGGGTCCTAGTTTATCAAGCTTTTTGGGCACAACTATTTTAGTCTTCTAGCATTACCTTTAAAATCTTATGCCCAGCATTATTTTATTTTACTTTTAGACTAGGTAAACTTATTCAATTGTTCTAATAAGGCCAAATTCATGAGCTAGTCTCACCCCACCGGAAGAGCTCTTCCCAGTTATCCTTTCAGCAGCTGAAGAGAGGTCTGTCCAGGTCGGGTTACCATCATCCAGTCGATAACCACCTCTAGGAGATGAAAAAAGAGTATCATGACGGTAGAGAAGATCTCACCCCCCATCAGGATGAAGCACTTCTCTGCAATCCAGTCACTGCCAATGCACAACAAATCATAATTATAGAGTGTTAACATCTTTCAACATCAATCGCTTGTGAATAATCAATCATTAAAAGAATCAAAAAGAAAATTGAAAATATAGTGTAAAAACACATTCAGATAAGACCGTCAACCATGTTGCCTCCTAATATGAAACTTATCAACCGCTGGTAACAGGAATGTTCCTGCTGTTCATTTTGTGTATGGAGTCCATTTAGGGCAGGAACCCCAGATCAACTGTCCTCTCTCTAATGGACCCCCCTCCTTTGTCCTGGGGGACAGAGAGAACCAGAACCAACCAAGTATCGTTGCAAAAGAAAACATCTAACTCAATACCCACAAACAATATGTAGACAGTCGTTTCCATTAATGAATATATAGATCAGGCATGACTAATCCTATATGGTCTTAATGATCTTATAACGATATTAAATTCTAAGTAGTTCGATCCATATGTGAGAGTTATATCAAAACAAACTTTGCATACAAATGGTTAGTGAGTACAAACAATAGGTAAATATGGTGAGTGAAAAGTTTAAAATTGAATATATATGTAACCACCACTCAACAATCATTGAATAGTTTATGCTTACCTTAAAATGGATATGGCTCAAATAAACCAACCTCAATTTCCCTCATTGTCATCCGCCCCAAGTCACCTCTAATTATCATATTGGCAACCGTGTGTGTTGTCCCCAGGTGAAAACCCTCTGGTTCCATCTAAGAATTATAACCTCAGCAATGGTCCAGCATCATTAAGCCCAAAAACACAAACATCGTATATAAAAACAAGACAATGGACACCACATTATGGAGGTAAACTGAGGCAACCCAAAAATTGACTGGATTAATTTGTTACACCCCCTACACTGTGTATCAGGTTATGACTCTACCACACTCCCATATCGTCGCTTGAGGCGGAGAAAAGTCCCTGGACTGTTACCAGTCCCCAGCGCTGGTTGACCCCTGGACTACTGTGGAGAGTGGTAGAAGAGGATAACTTCTGATTTACATGAAACTATCAGATAGGGCCGTATTATGCCCATCAACCATCTTATGTACAAAGACTCATGAGGGGGTACCAGGGGTTCGGGGCTTCATGTGACGTGACTGAGCTGTTGGTCTGCTATTTGTCCTATAAAGCACAAAACACTTACACAAACAGTTAAAAGTATAAAACAAATACACAAAGAAAACAAAACAGGAAACAAAAACAAATAACAGACATGTATACATAGTTGACCTGATCTTTAACCGTCCTAATGTTCGCATCGCTTTCTTCATTATGTTTCATTATGTCTATTATTATTATTATTAACATTATTATTATTATTATTACCACTACTATTATAGGGTAAACCCCTACATACCTCTATAATGCCTCCCTCCTTTGTTAGATCTCCTTATCTAAATTACCTCCTGCGGCTTTATCTCTGCTCTGTCCCTCTCTCTCTAGACCACATTTCTCTCTTTACCTTCTTTAACTTTCTTTAACTTTCTTACACTTTCCCTTCTTCTATCCTTCTGTCTACTTCCCTCTGTCTTTCTAAATAAATCCTCCTGTTTTAAGAATTACCACTTACTGTCCCCATCTCATTGTGTCCTGTCCAACTTCCCTTTCCTCCTTTGTTAACCTTATAATTTCTTATCATTAATAAAAACAAAAAGAGGTGTTCATGATCTTTCTTTGGAAGGGGCATGGAGGTCCCCTCCTTCTCTTAAGGTTAAAGGAAAGAATAAAACAAAGAGTTAATGTCAATTTGAACACCTTCATATTACTGACAAGTTGATGCTTATGAATAATCAGTTTTTACACAACAACACTTTTTATCGCAGTAATGACATCTGTTAACATAGTTATTTATAAATGTATATGTCTAGATAATAACATTAAACCAAATTATTGTATTGGGCTCCATTCTGCCTTCTCCCCTTGCATTCTAGGAGTGCACAACTTCATTCACACTTCATTCATTAACTTCATTTCCTTTGTCCCCATCACATGGTCAGTCGTCGGGGGAGGGGGGAAGTCTGGGTAGTCTGATGGGGGTAGGGGTGGTCGAGGGTTAGGGGGGTCTTGGGGGCCATTTTGGGGACTCCCAAAATGGCTGACAGGGATTTGTAATCTATGCTCCCTGCTGTGTTACCATAGCATAGAACTTATTTAAATGCGCACACTTTATATCCTCCACGTTAATATTGTGTATATATCCTACTATGTGTGTGCCCATATGTGGAAGTGCTCCAAATGCACTGGTATTGTGTACATATGTCTATGGTTTATATATATTAGTTTACTGTCTCTCCCTAGACCTAGCATAGCCATTAGCCTCCACCCTGGACCGTATGGCCGCACAGGAATGCCACCATCCCCCCTGGAGAACAATGAGCCATAAACAACCCCCCGTGGTGGGCTATCTTCAGTTCTAAATACCTAGCCTATCCGCTAGCCCCTCGGGATAGCTTGTGGCTAATAGCACAGAAATGCTACAAGACAAAGAAGGCTAAGCTACTTCCACGTGTTTGCCTGGGGGGTACTAGCACAGATATGCTACAAGACAAAGAAGGCTAAGCTACTTCCACGTGTTAGGAGTTAAGAGCATATTAGTACGGTTATCAAGCATTTAGCACATGCAGAATTATGCGGGTTATTGATTTACATGCAAGTTAGCGCAGCTCTGTGTGGGGAATGTTATTATCGTCCCATTTTAGTTATCTCTTTGTTAGTAGAGTTCTATAACCACACGATCTCCTCACTCCACCTCCGTATTTACCACGTTATCATATGGGTCACAACCTTTGACCAGTTTGACAATAAAAAAACATTTTGGGGACTTGAACCCACGATTATTAAAATAATTAACTCTGGGACTGGACTTGAACCAATAGGGACTCGAACCCGGGACTTGAACCTCGATTATTAAAAAGAATTTGGAGTCATCAGGACTTGAACCTATGGGGACTCGAACCCGCAAATACAATACTGGCCATATGCTTGTTTTGTAATGGTCATAAAATAACGACTAAATATTACCTAACTAATTCCAAAAGAGTTATGAGCGCCTGTTCATATTTGCTTCGGCTTAACTGACTATGGACCGGAGAACCAAAGCTTTGCAACAACGCGCGCTAATCACCTCTGTTACCTAATATTCTATAGATAACTATGCAGTTTTTAGCCGTAGCAAAAGGAAACTGCTTACCTGGTATAATGGCCGGCTTGTAACAGAGGGGACGAGTGGGTACACCGTCGCGTGGCGAAAGCTCTCTAGCCCGAAACAAAGCCTCTCCGTTCACCTCGAATCACGTCGGGAAGTCACCAGATTGTGGGGAAATGTGTCCCGAGGGAAGGAGGCCGCCGACAACAGGATCGCTTTTAACTCACTTTATTTGTTTAGGTTTAGTTATCTTAATCTACCAAGCATGTGGGGAAAGTAAATGTAAATGCCACGCGCGTGGAGAGATCGTCCGCGCGTCCCTCTGGAGGTCTGCCTGAACGATTCTGATCCTAACCGGATGTTTCCGCCGGATGCCTCTGGGCAGGAGGCGTGGCCTCCAGGACGCACAATGGCTAGCGTTAAGCGCCGCCCCCAGAGGTGCAGTTACTACAACTTGTATATTTATTTCTACTCCTGGCTGTGTGCAGATATTATAGCCTGCTGATACATGTCATTATTTATTCGCAACAGTAGACCCAGGCCTTGAATCTTCCAGGGAGCCCAGACTTGTCCACTGTTCTTAACCAGCCCTCCAACTCAGCACTGGTTGCCTTGATGGAATCTCTGTCATTCAGACTGCAGTTGATGACCTTTCCAAGGCTCTTCATAGGCTTCTCAGTGACAGACGGGATCCTGTGTTCTCCCAGCCTGAAGCGGAATTTGTCTGTGACCTTCCCCTTCTTAAGAACCAAGGACCTGGACTTTGCAGGTTTGAAACTCGAGTCCACACCATGATGCTCTCCAACCCCTGGAGGATCCACCTGGCTCCTGGTACAGCTGTTGTCACTCTGAGATCGTCCATGAAGGCTCTGATGGGAGGTTGCCTTACTCCAGACTTGCTGAGGGGACCTCTGCATTCTGGTTCCGCTGCCTTGACCACCATGTTCATTGCTAGTGCGAAGAGGGTCACTGAGATTGTACAGCCAGTACAATTCAAAATTCAAAGATGAGGGATTTGCGATTTGCATTGAAATCCATCGGATGACCCTCATACGTTGTAAAGCAACGAGGGGGGCAGATATTACGGTAATTTGCCTGACCCATGCTGGTTTTGTTTACCTACCAACGGATGCTATGCCTTGCTGGTTGAAATGGATGAGAACGTTAGAGACACAACCAAGTAAAAAAAAGTCAACGTAGGCTCACCATCAATTATAAAAAATATCCCACCTAAATGAAGGCATGATTTAAGCCTACAGTAAATATGCAGTCCTGTAACTCCTGTAATTATTTAATTTTAATGTAGCCCAAAGTTATAGATATTTAATTTTAAAAAAGTCAATCGTCTGAAACCCTGCTTCCTGCTTGCGCAGGCGAGCCGCTGGACCACCTTCCGTCAAAATCCAGAGATGAGGGAATTGCATTCAAATCTATCGGATGACCCTACACGTAGCCCAAAGTTGTGTATATCTATATATTTAATACAAAAGTCAAATGCCTGGAACGCTACTTCCGTGCCAGGCGAGCCGCTGGATGGCTAACCCCCCTTTCGTCAAAATCCAAAGATGAGGGATTTGCATTCAAATTGGATGATCCCTATACGTTATCAAGTGACGAAGAGGGGGGTACCCTCAACGTCAATTATGGACATCGGGGGGGGGGGGGGGGGGGGGGGGGGATGATGGTACGGCACCATGTGATGAATAGGGGTGAGAATGTGTTGGGAAATCATTGTAACGTGAGCTTACCTTATGGCTCGAACCCAGAGCAACTTCCATCCGAAGATTTATGGTCACATCCCGGGGCAAAGCAAAAAACCATTGCCTAGCAATGTAGGCTAGCTAGCTAGCTAACGAACGAACAACATAGACAAAATTGGAGAAGAAAAACTATTAATTGGTTATTCTAGAATTTATAACACTACAATTTGAAAAAACTACAATTGGAAAATACTATAAATTGATAAATCTACAAGTTGGAAAGTTTGAGTTAGAATAGTTTGCAAGAGCGCGAGTATAAACACAACTAGAGGCTGTAAAGGCGAACTAGTGAGTAGATGAGTTTCCGTGTTCGGCGTGATGACGTTTAATGTGGCCGACCACTTCTGTAGTTTCATTTAGCCACTTGTTAGCAACCGCCTTTTTTAAGACATGTAAAAGCTTCAAAATTCACGAGTGGGGTATTTACTGACGTATTTTATGTCGTAGATCAAAATGTGGCCATCTCTTAAGCTGGTGTTAACCACAGATCTTATTTCAGGCATCTAACCAAAAACCCATTTAAAAAAACCATTGATTTTTGGATGAGGGAACCGGAAGTGCCAAAATGCTAACAGATTTCCAGGTTTTAGGACTCATTCCTGCACCACTCTATAGTGGTACACTGTTTATATAAAAAGGGTAAATATAAATAAGAAATAAAAACATGTCCGATGTAATAGTGAGTTGCCATCAACAATAAATGCAATTATTTATAATGACAGTATTCAATAATAACTCCTATTACATTACCATATACTTTTTACATTATAAAATAAGGATATCCTCATGCTAAAACTCCATTTTACAAATCTAGAACCAAAATACAAGCTTTGCTGCCACCTTGTGGTGATAACCGAAAATAGCAGACCTATCGGCAGCATACACAAAATAACTTCTGCCAGTTTAACTAGCGAACTACAGTACATACACTGCAATATAATACTCAACATTTCAGTATATAAACATACCTGTAACAATGGGACACACACACAACCACAGTTGCTCAGCATTAATGGAAAGTTGGTCAGATGTTTGCTCCCGCTCGAACTAGAAAGCAAGGCGCCATATTAGAAGACTCGTCGGTCACGTACACCTCAGAGCCCGTTAGCAGCTAGCCAAAATGCTACTCATTCCCACACATTAAATTAGCAATTGCTTATAGAGCAATATAACTATGAATACTACTGGCAATTCTTTTGAGAGCCAATATCAACGGTAATTGCTGATAGTTTTCACTAGGGCTGTCAAAATTAGCGTGATAATAACGCGTTAATGCAATCTTATTTTAATTCGATTAACAAAAAATTACGCATTAATGCACTCGCGTGATCGCACGCTAGCTCTGTGTTCGTCAATCGACTTATCAGCCTAAAAAAAACCATGGAATCGACGGGTGAACTACTGAAGGTATTGTGTGTATAGAACATGCTATTTAATAAACTATCTGTACACGTACGAAGTTGTCAATGCCTCATTTTAAATGTTAAGACCCTCATTATACTAAGTGTCAAGTTACAACTTACAAGGCTATTTCTAGCCTTGTAAGTGCTTTAAAAAAGCGATTTATTTTTTACCAGGTGAGATGCCCGTAGCATTCAAACGTATAGCAGTTTGGTAGAATTGGCTAAAAACAGCGAACTTAGCTTCACGTCGTATAGGCTTTTTGTTGTTCTCCATGGAACGTTGGAACTCGTGATACTAAACATCCAAGAACCAGTTTACACCGGAGTTCTCCTTTAATCACCATGGTAACGTTGGAACTCGTTCTTATACTAAACATATCCCAGAACCAGTTTACACCAGAGTTCTCCTTTAATCACCATGGTAACGTTGGAACTCGTTCTTATACTAAACATATCCCAGAACCAGTTTACACCGGAGTTCTCCTTATTTGGTATGAATGACAATGTGTCATTCCATTTGATTATCTCATTTAACTTCAATGGGAGTGGATTTAAAATAGAATTTAAAAACTGCGATTAATCATGAGTTAACTCGCCAATACTATGCAATTAATCAGTTTCAAAAAATTAATCGTTTGACAGCCCTAGTTTTTACACATTATATGAAACGCAGATTACATTTATTGCTCAGAACCGGAGGCCAACTTCCCCACAGCATAGGATTCCTATACTACTACTGTGGGTCACCCAGAATTTCCGCCGACCACAAGGACCACGCAACGGACCACTGAGCAACTGGCTCTTCTATTTCAACAGTATCTATCATGATTTGTACTTTATTGATTTTTCGATTTCCAAATATTATACATTTTGTTTTATTTAAATTTAGCGACAACTTGCTAGTGTCAAACCATAGTTTTAAAGTTTTTAATTCTGCTTCCACTGTATCCAGAAGCTGCTCCAGATCTTTACCGGAGCAGAATAAACGTGTATCAGCATAAATATTATGCAGTAGTCTAAATAAAAGAGTGCATAATAAGTAAATCTGAGATTGTCATGTTGATGAACAATATTAAAAAATAGAGATGTATTTCATGTTTAAAACCTATGGTATATATGTTGTAGAATAACTATCTCTAAAAAGGTAAATGTTTAGTTAAAAACATGTTTATGAAGAGTTCATGTGTTTTTATATGTAACTGGTAAAACTGTGGTACTTGTGCTGGAGTCTAATAATGTGTTCCGATTGGTTGATATCGGTGGGCATGAGAGTTGGAGAAGTGCAGTGGCTAGGGTTAAGTCACTGGGTATATAATGCTAGTTAATTAAGTAGCAGCACAGTACAGTACAGTTATTCGCAGAGTGAATGGACAATAGGCCATCAATTAGTTAACCATCGTATGTTTCCAACGAGGCAACGCTGAGCAGCACCAGGTATCGGAGGAGCACCAGGTATCTGAGGAGCACCAGGTATCTGAGGAGCACCAGGTTTCTGAGGAGCACCAGGTATCTGAGCAGCACCAGGTATCGGAGGAGCACCAGGTATCTGAGGAGCACCAGGTATCGGAGGAGCACCAGGTATCTGAGGAGCACCAGGTTTCTGAGGAGCACCAGGTATCTGAGCAGCACCAGGTATCGGAGGAGCACCAGGTATCTGAGGAGCACCAGGTATCTGAGGAGCACCAGGTTTCTGAGCAGCACCAGGTATCTGAGGAGCACCAGGTATTTGAGGAGCACAAGGTATCTGAGGAGCACCAGGTATCTGAGGAGCACCAGGTATCTGAGGAGCACAGGTATGGCCCTGAGCCACCAGGCAGAAGGAGCAGGAGGCTCGTCTCTCTGGTCCACACGCACGGACATCCACACTGTGCTCTGATAGACACTGACTGATGGGTATACACATCACCAAACCCCACAGAACTGCACCAGCTACCAGGTATTGTTTATTTTTATTTTATTGCTCATTGATTCAGTGAAGCGACCATTTCGTTTGGGGTCCTAAAGTACACGAGCCACGCACCAGGCCTGCAACGTCTGTTTAAGTTATTTTGTTAAAGTTAAAGTTATTTTGCCGGCTGTATGGGTTATAGTGTGGGCCCACTGATATTTGTTGAATTTGAAGTAACAAGTTGGGTTTAAAGTGTACGTTGTACCAATTGTTTATTTTGCATTCATTTTCTTTTATATATTTTCTAAACAATAAGAGACTATGTCTTTAGCCATATTTTTGATGTTTTTGATTATTCAATTTGAAAGCCTTTTACTACATTTGGGCTTTATATTTCAACTTAAAGGGGTAGTATATAAATGTGGTTAAATTAAAAGAAGTATTAGGCTAAAACACAGAAGGAATTTAAGATAATTGACGCTGGGTTACAGGGTTAATATTTAAGGAGCTTCATTATATAATAACTCGGGGCCCTGCCCACACGGATGGAGGGTAGGAGTGCTACATGTGTATTATCTACTTTGCAAATGTCATTAATGTACAATATAAATAGCTTTGGACCCAGCACTGAACCTTGTGGAACCCCACGTGACCCTCAGCAATTCAGATTTTTTATCTGCACATACTGATATCTATTATCAACATAGTTACTAAGCCATGAGTGTGCTGCCCCTCTAATGCCGTATCTTTCAAGTTTCCTCATTAATAATCTGTGATCAATAGTATCAAATGCCTTCTTTAAATCTATAAATACCCCTTTGCTATTTTAATTTTGTTAGGAAATATGCCTGTTTGTAGTGACTGATTACAGATGTGGGTCAGTGGTTTCGCTATAAGTTCTATCCAGTTTTCACGGTGATCAGTGGATTTTGTATTCTTAAAATTGTTTACCACGTCAATTAGTTGCTTCTCTCCAATTTTCTTCATAAAGATGGTGTTGATATTTATCAACGTCATCTACACCCTTCAATATTGGATCCACAATTTCTCTTGCTAAATTATAGCCGACATTTACAAAGTAATCATTAAATTAATTGGCAATCTTTTTTGGTTTGGTTACGTTTGGTTGATTATTTGTAGTGAAATCATTTGGATAACCTGATTTTCCTGTATCCTTTTTATGCTGTTAAGCACTTTCCATGTTCCTTGTATATTACTTCTATGTTGTTCCAATGTACTTGTCAGTTTGTTTCTATATTTGTATATGTATTTTCTGCTTCCTTTATTCTCTTTTTTAAGAACTACTTGTGTAATACATTTGTCTTTTTACAGGCATTTTCTAATCCCCGGAGCTTGTCTTCATAGTTGGGCTTCCTTTGTGTTCATACAGGGCAGTGTTTGTCATACAAGGTGATTAAAGTAGACTGAAATTCATCAAATGCTTTGTTTGGATTGTTATTTAAGTACCTCATTCCAGCTTTGCTCTTTTAACTTTTTTGAGTGCACAGTACAATGACATTGATAACAAAAAATGGATTGATAAAATTGACAAAAACACCACTAGAGGGAGTAGTTTACATATAATTCAATCAGTATGTAAACATTTCCACATTAAGCAACACACGTTTTACCAGCTTTATTAACCCAATATATGTTTACAGTTCTAAGAAAATATCTTTCCTTAGCCTAATTAGCACTTGAAACATGGCAGATACTTTACTGACTTAGTATAGTCTTCAAGTACACAATCTAAATTAACATTTATGAACTTAAAACATGTCTCTGTCAATGTATATGAAGTCATTCTTGCATTAGCGAATAGATACTTCTGATTACAGATTGTGTGTGTGTGTTGCAAAGGGCCAGAGTGACACTAACATGGACACAGGTGAACATAATCAGTAATTAACGCAGGTGGCTCTGTAGCCTAATTACAAACACGAGAATAGGAGCTATTGAATAGCAGCCCACGTCGTTAGAAAGCTGCAGCACAGGATCATTGTTTGTTGTGAGTTACGTCTCCCACCATTGTGCGATGGGCGGCGCGAGGAGGCGCGAACCTCAGTGGAGCGCGAGCCAATGCTGCTGCACGTGCAGCGGGTGTGAGTACGGTGTCCGCTTGGGACCACAAGGCTGGAGGGCGGCGCAGACGGAAAGCGGAGCCAGTGGAGTCGCGTCGCTTTGAATTGTATTGAGTGCAGAAATCATCAGGCGCCATGAGTAAAGTGCAAGGTGGAATGAAATGCGTGAAATATCTTTTATTCATATTCAACTTCATATTCTGGGTAAGTCGCTGCAGAGGTCATTATCTTGCGTGGAAACAACGTTGCGTTCATACACTGAAACTGTTGCTCGTTGTTCCTCAATGGTAACCCTTGTTCGCACGGTTAAACGGTTTGTTGCCAGTGTTCAATAGACCAATTATCTGGAATATCTCTGCCGTGCAATTATTTATTTACTTACAAATAATAGGCCTACATATATTCATTTGTTTGTTTATTGAATTATATGTATGTATGTATAAACATATATGTATGTCTGTCTAAATGTAATGTGCTTGGGTGTCAAGTGTGTCCTTTTTGAACTTTGATCTGCCATAACGTAGAATGGCCTTGCATTGTGTAAGGAGACATGCGTGACACGCACCTGGGGTTGTCTTCGCATTTGCAACATGTTATAATGGGTCAGTCTTCCCGTCCGATATGGACCCATCTAACGGGAGACGGGTCCGTAAGGCTGCTGGGGGTTAGTTTGAGGTTACTGTCTACTGACGGACTTAATCTGTTTAGGGGCAATTTCACAACAGTTTGTGCATTGCTGTACTTTTAGGTGTGTAACCTGAGGCACGTCGTCGTTTTAACGAAAAGGTCATGAAGAATGACTTTGAATGTCATCTGGGACTTTTACCATTGTACACTGAAACAAAAGTAAAACAAAAACCGGAATAACTGTTGACACTTTGAAGATGACATATCTGCTTGTCTTCTTAAAATAGTCCTGTAGCCTACAATATAGGCTATATGTAGGCCTTTTGTGATCCTTTGACTATTGGTAAACGTCTTACCATTGTAGATTATAGCTAATGAATGTTTCATCGTTGATAAATATATTGTGTGTGTGTGTGTGTGTGTGTGTGTGTGTGTGTGTGTGTGTGTGTGTGTGTGTGTGTGTGTGTGTGTGTGTGTTTAATCATCTATAAAATGACAGAGGGCCATCGCAAGGTAATGGAGCCAAATGTCTAATGCTTTCTGACAAGCAGCCAAGAAAAGCCACATTATTCTTAATGATCTGAAACTGTAAACCGCAAATGGTTCACTGTTTGATAAATGAGCAAAAAGATAATAACAATTACACTATACTCAAACTGTTGATCCACCAATCGTTTATTTGTTTCAGCAATACTTTCCTTTTGACTGATAAAGGAGCCTGACCACTGGCGTAACTATCGACGGTGCAACCGGTGCATTGCACCGGGGCCCAGACGCCGGGGGGCGGCCCATGAAGCCCCCCCCTCAACGACCGCGGGGGCCCTAAAATATTATTTGCACCGGGGCCCATCATCACGTTGTTACGCCAGTGAGCCTGACTCAGTCCATCTGTAGTGATGTGTACCACTGCTCTAATACCATCAATTGTATGACTTTCCCCTCCTGTGTCGTTAACCAAGCCATGAGGGGCTTGGTACAGCAGCCTGCACTCACTTTTGGGCAGCCACTGTGACAAAAATGGCAGGCGTTGCCAGAGCGCACTAGTGAGCGTTACATCAGCCAGGCCCCGCCTGTGGCTGGGAGGCTCTGGGGAGCACTGGTGCTTAGCTACCGCTCATGTTGTGGATCTGGATGTGCTAATGCCATCTGTGGGCATCGACATCGTAATCTGATATCCAGGCAGGATCCCCCCGAACAATACATTTGTTGTTCCAATAACGTGTGTGTGTGTGTGTGTGTGTGTGTGTGTGTGTGTGTGTGTGTGTGTGTGTGTGTGTGTGTGTGTGTGTGTGTGATATTAGGAGCTGAATATTAACTGCAGTATATTGTTTGTCAAACACTAAAGTGAAGGTCAGTAAAGAGCAATGTTTTCAATGCTTTCTGCCAGGTGTTGCCACTTAATTAAAAATGTGAGCCTGATGCACTCTGTGTTTCTGTTATTCTGTACATTTATGTTCATACAATTTTAAACAAAAGTGACACTATATAAAAACAGTGACTCCAAAGGAAACTGCCTTACATGTTGTTGTGGGTTAGCTTTAGATAACCAATTTGATAAACAACTAGAAAATGCATTTCCTGCAGAAAACGTGTGTGAATGCTGGAAGCTGAATGATGAGCTCAAAGCAGAAATATAAAATGAATTGATCTGAAGAATCTGAAAGTAGTAGTAGAAGCTGAAATAGTAGAAGAAGCTGAAAGTAGTAGTAGAAGCTGAAATAGTAGAAGAATCTGAAAGTAGTAGTAGAAGCTGAAATAGTAGAAGAATCTGAAAGTAGTAGTAGAAGCTGAAATAGTAGAAGAATCTGAAAGTAGTAGTAGAAGCTGAAATAGTAGAAGAATCTGAAAGTAGTAGTAGAAGCTGAAATAGTAGAAGAAGCTGAAAGTAGTAGAAGAATCTGAAAGTAGTAGTAGAAGCTGAAATAGTAGAAGAATCTGAAAGTAGAAGCTGAAATAGTAGAAGAATCTGAAAGTAGTAGTAGAAGCTGAAATAGTAGAAGAATCTGAAAGTAGTAGTAGAAGCTGAAATAGTAGAAGAATCTGAAAGTAGTAGTAGAAGCTGAAATAGTAGAAGAAGCTGAAAGTAGTAGTAGAAGCTGAAATAGTAGAATAATCTGAAAGTAGTAGTAGAAGCTGAAATAGTAGAAGAAGCTGAAAGTAGTAGTAGAAGCTGAAATAGTAGAAGAAGCTGAAAGTAGTAGTAGAAGCTGAAATAGTAGAAGAAGCTGAAAGTAGTAGTATAAGCTGAAATAGTAGAAGAATCTGAAAGTAGTAGTATAAGCTGAAATAGTAGAAGAATCTGAAAGTAGTAGTAGAAGCTGAAATAGTAGAAGAATCTGAAAGTAGTAGTAGAAGCTGAAATAGTAGAAGAATATGAAAGTAGTAGTAGAAGCTGAAATAGTAGAAGAATATGAAAGTAGTAGGCCTAGTAGAAGCTGAAATAGTAGAAGAATATGAAAGTAGTAGAAGTAGTTGAAATTGTAGTAGTAGCTGAATTAGTAGGCCTAATAGGCCTACTAATAGCTGAAGTAGAAGTAACTGAAGTAGTAACAACACTGCTGAACGTCCTCAAAAAGCAGCCCAATCTGGCAACACTGCTGAACGTCCCCTCGCTCGAGCGTCAACGTGAAGTAAACTGAAAAGGAATCAGTTAAACTGTGAAACTCTTAATAAATATAAATGCTATCGAAATTCCGCCGTCCGCCCATTGACTTGTATTGGAAAAATAAAGGTGGAAAAAGTAGAATAATTTGAAAAGTTGAATTAATATGAAAAATGTGAATAGAGAGCCATCATGTCGTAATAAATATGAACATTTTGATATTTGAATGGTTTCTGTAGCTGAAAATATGAAGAAGGAGAAGAGTGCCAAAAAACGGGCGGAAGAAGAATAAAAATAATAAAGATTCAGATATCTAGAGTGTGAATGCTCCAGCATTCACACTAATTACACACATCTTGATGGTACATAGTACTCGTTTACTGAAGGATTTTGTTTAAAGCAAGTCCATACAATCATGGTAACATTGTCGACAACACCGACTAGTGGTGCATATATGACTAACCCATACATCACACGTGGTCCCCACATCACTTCCTCCTTCAGACTCATCACCAAGGCACTTATTCATTTGATGTCAACTTTCACCTTAGAAGAAGAAAAAAACATGTGACACGTGAAATGAGTGCAGGAAAATATGGATGTATATAATCATCCATTATTTTCCGATACTGTCAAAATGACACATTTTTGTCAGTTAAAAAAAACCCAGTTCCCACTGTCCACTTGTAAGATTGTATAATAAAATCATAGTGATATTTTATAGGCTACCATTAGAATTGTCTCAGTTCAGTTGATGGATATTACCATAAATTGCTATGCATCGCTTTATTACAGCAGTACAATTCATGAAAATGAATTGTGTTCATACACAAATCATGTTTTTGTGATAAAGCAAGCAAACATCTGATCAATAGTTGTATTTGACCTTGTTTTAAATGTTGGATTTGTATTGTGGATTTGTATTTGCAGAAGTGTCGCGTTATTGAAAACTAATGTACACCCTATATATTGATTGTGTGTATATATATTAGTGATGGGCCGTTATCGGCGTTACCGCGCTGCGATAACGCGAGACTCTTATCGGCGATAATATTTTTATCGCCGATATATCGCGCAACCTAAATCCTTCGGTAGCACCCCCCCTCAGCCCCCCTCAGTCATTATTTACGTATTGTAAGTCATTATTTAGGTATGACACACATATTATGCACGCCTTCGACAGCATTCAAATGAGCCACTTTAATCTAGATTAACCTTGATTAATTTCAAGATTACAATTAGATTAATCTAGATTAAAGAAATTAATCTATGCCCATCTCTAATATACATATATATATATATATATATATATGATAACAAATCATAGTATATCAAGTTGTATGTATGAATTGT
Organism: Merluccius polli; assembly: GCA_030340625.1. Lineage (NCBI taxonomy): Eukaryota > Metazoa > Chordata > Actinopteri > Gadiformes > Merlucciidae > Merluccius > Merluccius polli. The sequence continues at coordinate 20,659 of JAOPHQ010005138.1, forward strand.
AAATATCAAATATAGTAGCGCCAATTGTACAACACAAGAAGCTAATATAATAATAATTTTAAAAAAATAAAAAATGTGAGCTGTGGAAAAGGGGTAGGTTTAAATAAGTTTATACTTCTTCCTACTCCTTTTCAGGCATATCATATTAATATATGTAATTTGTTTTCTTTTTTGTGAAATAATTTAAACATCATTTTTGTATTTTCATGCTTTTCATTTTGCTTTGTATTTTTGATATGTCTGAAATAAACTGAATCAAATCAAAATCAAACCCTTGGAGTGGTATCGACCAGAATCAATTTTTCAACAATGCTGTTGTATAACCCTGTAATAGATGCTGTAGATGTGCCAAGACACTTTTTTTTCTTGAATATTATTATTGTTGGTATTATGTGTAAGGTTACATGAGGCTGTAGTAAACCACACAGCACTTATTAAAAGAGTAAAACATATACAAACATAGGTTACATAAACATATTTGTTATTCAATTCAATGACACTGAATTATGTCAGTATCGGCACCTGATATCAAATCAGTCCCATCTATCTGATGCAATCCATGTTGACTCCATGTTGTCTGCTGTCCCCAGCTGTCAGGCTCCATGGTCCTGGCCGTAGGGGTGTGGCTGAGGTGTGACCCGGACACCGACCAGCTCCTAGCCGGAGATGGAGCCCCAGACAGCTTCTTCATAGGTACCACCACCCCAACATATTCACACTCCATTCACATTGGCCACAAAAATGGACAAGGAATGGTTCTGGATGCAGGTGTCTGCAAGATGCCTGCACCAGCTTACAGTTTCACCTTGGTATAAAATATCTATTGTATGTTATTTATATAATACTTATTTATTATGTTGTGCTACTGTCACTGTATTCAACCTAATCATCATAAAATGATACAACCATTGTGTGTGTGTGTTGTTGTTGTTGTTGTTGTTATTTATTTATTTAGATTATGAATGGGACCAGAATGTGGGCTCAGTCAGAACACCAGTTGGAAATTAAGGATACTTGTGTTAATGTTGTACTAATGTTAAGTTGTGTAAGATTTGATCATGGTTTCGAGTGGTCTGATAAGAATACAGAACAATAATCCTCTCATACTAAGAAAATGGAGACCGATTGTTAAACCTAAAGATGCTTAAATGTTTTGCAGCTGTTTTGGGTTGAGTCACATTATTCTATTCATAAAGACCTGTTTCCTCAATGGTACTCATCGCCGCTGGACTGAACAAACACACGCTATTTAATCGATGTGTGGTGTTCATTCAACGGGAACTGGGAACCATGAATTCAATTACATGTCATAAGCAATTGTTCTTTTAAGCCATTGGTTATTCCACAGTTTCAACAACACTATTAAATCAAAGTGAATACAATCAAAATGTACTGGACGAGGAATGCAGTCCTAATTAATTCTACATTGGGCACAATGTACACTACAGACCAGCGCCCCCACACAAGTTATTTTTAAAATCTCACAAGATGTTGTATTCCAAGCAACTGTTAAGCGTTTTGTTGTGTTACCACACCAAACACAATATGCCCTCTCTTCTCCCTGGCGGTCTGTAGGACGACACAACTAGAATGAAGCCTATTCTTGTGTCCTTTTTGCAGCGTGACCTAAAATGGTGACTTCATTTGATCAGCTTCGTCATCGTTCTTTCACAGATCGCACAGCCCCCCCCCCCCCCCCCCCAACCCTCGGGCTGTAGTAGTAATAGTAGGCGTAGAAGCGTGTATGATTGTGGCTGGCGATAGACCGCCATTTTACACTCTTCCCTATACACATGGAGGCCCTATGGGTCAGGTGTTGTGCCGTGTAAGGCTATATACACTCTCAAACAATTACTTTTTTCTTTTTCTTTGCTATTTAGAAATGTGTATCGAAAAATAGTGCATCTATCGATTCATTCGAGAGTCAGTTTCCTGGGAAGGCTACGTGTTAAAGCAACGGAAGAGTTTTGGGGAGTGTATGCTGTCAATTTTGGCAGTAGTTGATGCAAATTGGCTGCAATTGACTTTATCTTCCACTATTATAGATGCATCAGTGACAATGTCAGTCTGTTCTTAAGGCAAGTGGTCCAACCTGTTCTAGGGAGGTGGCCCTCATGAAAATAACCAATGAGTGTATATAATGAGACTCAATACTTTCATATACCTACTTGACTCAATTTCAACGTTGATGTTATCACACAAAATAAATTAACATGAACTTTCAATTTTAACCACATAATGTGAGATGAGTAGGAAAAGAAAAATGTATAATCACAGGGAATATTACAATATCGATGAATATGACGATATGCTTATGAATTCAAAATACCATTCTAAACAGTCTGAGGGTCATTATTGAAGTATATGGCAAATGGAAGCATGGTATTAAAACTAGCTTTCCTTCTCTTTGATGTTTAATATTTTGATCATTTTAAGGGCATATCTTTGTTCTCATCATAATTAAATTAGACTATAAAACTGGGTATCATATTTCCTGACGATGCAATGCCATTCAAAGATGATCAACTAATATTTGATTATTGCCCAGCTCTAGAGATAAGTAAATGAAATATAACCCACTATATAATAATATTATAACTCATAGTGCATGTGTGTAAACGAAAGCAGGGAGACCAGTGGGAGTGATGTGCTGCCAACAGGGCCATCCCTGCGGGTCATTCCATTTTCCATTCTGTCACCTCTGTGCCCGTGTGATGCTAGCTGTAAACTGAGCTCCTGTCGTGTGTGTGTGTGTGTGTGTGTGTGTGTGTGTGTGTGTGTGTGTGTGTGTGTGTGTGTGTGTGTGTGTGTGTGTGTGTGTGTGTGTGTGTGTGTGTGTTAAACATCCAACTGATACCTTTAACCAACATTGACACTGATAAAGATAAATGTCTGCCCAGTGCATATTGACAATTTCAAGAAGATGGAGTACTCCAGAAGGAGAGTGCATCTTCCAAAGCCACAATCGAAGGAATGGAAAACAGATATGTAAAGGATAGATGTGTAAATGCATATCTTTCACAGATGGATTCAGAACCTTATATATATATATATATATATATATATATAATTGAAATTTTTTACACACAACCTTCAGTTTTGCGTTGACAAATATGAAGTACATTGTTCTCCTTCGCTCTCTCAGTGCTGTGGTGGACTTAGCAGGAGAACAAGCGTGCACGGTGGCCCAGTGTGGATTCATTACATTTGGCACTTCCTGCCCATGTCGGTGATTAGGCCCCAAACATGCTCTCCTGGGAGCGGCCCCGGTGTACAGTTACAGCGTGAGCACTCTGGTAGTTAAGGCTGGGAGCAAAGGGAGGGAGGGGGGGGGTGTTTAGCAAATAAGCCATATCAAGACTAACATAAGGCCTGGCGCACACACGGCGAACAAGTGCAAGCCTAGCTTGCACTATTGTGGGAATTAATTATTTATCAATACAGGTTTGGTTTTTAATAAACGATTATGTATAGTGCTTTAGTGATATTTGTGTCTAAATAATTTCTGTAGTAGGGCCTGCTAAAACTACCATACTGCCTTCATGTGAGTCAGTTCATGCCATCATACAACTTGGACCTAAAACAGTGTTGTATTCTCTGTTGATAAAACTAACGTGTGTGTGTGTGTGTGTGTGTGGTGAGAAGGGTCACGGGGGACTAGACACACATACGTACGTTCGTGTGATTGACTAAAAGTCCCACATGTATGTATGTCTGCGTGTGATGAGTACAAGTCAGCATGCAGACCGCACGTTCGTGCGCACGTGACTCCTAAACACGCGCGTGTGTACGTATGTTTTCGTCATTTATGTAGCCTTGAATGGACTAGATAGACCTAGTCCAGGTAATCAATCAATGAAACTAGGATAATAATAGGCCTATTCATTATAGGCTAATAATATTAGTCTATTATTAATCGTTTTTTGTTTTAGCTGCATTGTTATTCATGTTCTTATAGCACAGAGGAGCCTGAATGGATTACAAATAAAAAATAAAGGGTTAAATGGGTTAAAAATAAAACAACATGAATGACAACGAAAACAGATAAAACAACAATAATGATACACGTGCGCATGATGCAGAATGCACACGCAGACGTACGTACGTACGTACATGTGTCTAGTCCCCCGTGACCCTTCTCACCCCCCATAGTGTGGGGGTGGGGGGGTGAAAAGGGTCACGGGGGACTAGACACACGTACGTACGTTCGTGTGATTGACTAAAAGTCCCACATGAATGTACGTACGTACATCTGCGTGTGATGAGTACAACTCAGCATCCAGACCGCACGTTCGTGTGTACGTACGTCTGCGTGTGCATTCTGCATCATGCACATGCACACGCGCACGTGTATCATTATTGTTGTTTTATCTGTTTTCGTCATTTATGTAGCCTTAAATGGACTAGATAGACCTTTCCAGGTAATCATTCAATGAAACTAGGATAATAATAGGCCTATTAATAATTATAGGCTAATAATATTAGTCTATTATTAATCGTTTTTTGTTTTAGCTGCATTGTTATTCATGTTCTTATAGCACAGAGGAGCCTGAATGGATTACAAATAAAAACGAAAATAAAACATGAATGACAATACAGCTAAAACAAAAAACGATTAATAATAGACTAAATGACAAAAACAGATAAAACAACAATAATGATACACGTGCGCATGCACGTGCATGATGCAGAATGCACACGCAGACGTACTACGTACATACATGTGGGACGTTTAGTACATAATCACACGAACGTACATACGTGTGTCGAGTTCCCCATGACCCTTCTCACCCCCCATAGTGGGTGTGGGTGTGTGTGTGTAGGAGTAGGTGTGGGGGTGGGTGGGGTGTAATCCAAAGTGAAGAAAGATATAATTAGGAATTGCATGTTGCTGCCCCCTTCAGGTTCTATTCTAAATGACACCATGTTAACACTGCTGCTGTGCTACAAATTGAGTATTTAGTTTTATTCCCACATGGATCTCAAAACAAACACACAATCACTATCAATCACAAACAATCACTATCACAAAAATTGTGCGTTGAAGTTATCATGGGTTTAACACCTTGTTAACTGGTTTATAGTGGAGTATTCTAAAACTGATATCGATATTGTGATATTGCATCATATTAGAAACAATGTCAGTTTCAAACAATGTCTCGCCGTAATGACAAATCATTTCCCGATTAATTACAAAACGATGACCAAAAACAATTCAATAATGACTAACATTCCAGTGCTCCTATGCTTCCAAAATGGCGACGGTCATTGCAAAGTGACGTACAAGCTCTATAGTCCCATTAAGATCAGGGAACACTCAAATGCAACGATCTGTGAAAACAAGGTGGGCGGGTAGGTTATACCCATGTAATGCAATCCACGTGTGTCAAGATTAGAATCATGTTTAAAATGTTCATACATGAGACCATTGTTACTCCATAAGTCAAACATTTAACAATAAAGCAGGCTTAGAAAGGGCCCTAGGATTTCTCCTGATCTCGCTCTGTCTCTGCTCTTGCCACCACAGCGGTCTACATCCTGATTGGTGCAGGTGGGCTGATGATGGTGGTGGGCTTCTTTGGCTGTTTTGGCGCCGTGCGCGAATCTCAGTGTCTCCTGGTGTCGGTGAGTCACTGACGTATGGCACCCACTGGATATGTGTATCAAGACGATATGTAAAGAATCTTTAAGCCTAAGGGACGGTGCCTAAAAGCAAGCTAGATAAGCTGCTGCTGAATACCTTTTTTAAACTTGTTTTGTTTTTATTCCACAGTTCTTTGCTTGTCTTTTGATAATCTTTGCGGCAGAGGTTACGGCTGGGGTGTTTGGTTTCTTAAACAAGGAGCAGGTAGGCCATCACAAAAAAACAATGACATTCTATATGCATTTAATATGACAGCATGTCCTATGAATATTATAATATTATATATGATTTAATATTATTTATTGCTGTTTATTCTCTTCTATATTAGATTGTGGAGGAAGTTCAAAAGTTCTACAGTAGTTCTATTGCTGACAACTCCAACCCCAACGGCACCACAATAGCATCCATGTACCACACTGTTGTAAGTACAATATCATCATCTTGTAACTTTTCAATTCACGTGTTTTTGCCAGAAAGAGGTTCTTATATGCTTTCATTTGTACTTTAGCTTCACTGCTGCGGTGGGTCCACCCCAGACCCAGCTCTGTGCCCCGAGGAGGACATCAAGGTATGTTTCCATTTGTCACATAGTGGCAGTAGATCTCCATTTTGAAAACCATTAAACAAAGCATAACAAGTGCCAATGACCACCAGTGTACTAAAACTACTTCCTACGTACTTGCTATTCCCCCCCCTCAAAACAGTCAACCACATTAAGAGATTAAATTGTTTATATAAACACGTGTATTTGTAAAACTAGCCTTATTGCATTATTTATAATAGGGTAAACGCAAGCTTTTTTATATGCATTATGAAATAAAAAAATGTCAACTGTGAAATGTGGGTCTGTGTTTCACAGAGGTTCTCAACAAATGACATCCACGCGTATAATTACTCCACATAATGAACTGTTTCATGTTCTTACAGGACTGTTTGACTGCAATTACAGACTTCTTCAATGAAAAGCTCTATATAATTGGTTACGTTGGGATTGGTGTTGCCGGAGTAATGGTGAGAATTAAATAGGCCTTCATCTACTCTTCTACATATAAACAGATGCGTTTAGACTCGTCTGTGCTGTTTTTTTCCCCCAGGTTTTACTCATTCAAGTGTATACACTGCTGAATCACGTTTGGAGTCTACTAGATAAGAAAACGTCAATGTTACTTACAATGTAAACATATCCAACCCCTCTGGTTTGTTCCAGGTCCTTGGCATGATCTTCAGTATGGTTCTCTGCTGTGCCATCAGGAACAGCCGGGAGATCATCTAGGTCACCCTTCCACACACACACACACACACACACACACACACACACACACACACACACACACACACACACACACACACACACACACACACACACACACACACACACACACACACACACACACACACACACAGCAGCCATTCCACCATACAAACTCAATGTAAGCTAATAATGTAACCCAGAGATTGGATAGTTTCCCCAATCCTCCAAGCTTTGAAGGAATGAACTCTATACTATTTAATGGACCTTCCTTGTTTGAAAAAAACCCTTCTTAATTAACACTGAAATTGACAAGAAAAAAAATACATACACTGTCATGAGATATAATTGACTATTCTGTTAATGTAAAGCTGTTTCAACAGAAATGGAATGACTGAGGAGTATTTCTGTAAATAGAGAACACCATGTTTGTTTTTAGGGCACTCTTGTAAATTTAAATTTTGTTTTATCAATTTTAAGTAACTTATAAAACGTAAATGTGGAGTTAGACGTGTTCTTAAATGTTTTGAAGACTACCTGTGTTTTATAGAATTCATGTGCCTTGAACCACATTAACTTCTCAACACCTATTTATTCCAGTTGAAGCATGCAAAAAAACTAGATGCACCTGCTTGTCTCCTAATACTATATTTAGTAAATATTTGCCTTAACAGTACAGTACAAGACGAGTGGGAACTCATCGACCCAAAGGATTATGAGATGTCTGATAAATGCTAAAATCTTGTTCACAGTAATCTCCTTTAACAATATCCTTCACATGCTCTTTTAGGGAATATGTATACACATACACATTTAGCTTGTTTGTATTGTGTGCCAGTTATTTTGGGTGTACATTTTGTTAGTAAAATAATGCATATGCATTCTTAACTAAACTTCAATACAATTGGTGATTTTGACAATTGGGTGTTCTCTTGTTTGAGTTGAACATGTATGTAGATATTAATAGTGGAGCCACCAAGTGATATGTTTCAGAATACCATTCATGTAGAGCACTTGAGCTTTATTCACAGCTGTATAAACAGACAATTGTCATTTTGATGGATCATAATGCAGTTTTTCTTGTTGAAATATTGAAAAAGAACAGTTAAGGTGTAGCCTCACGAATCAGACTTTAGATTAATATCTAAAGTCTGATGGCAGAGCTCAGATCTGAGGGAACAGGGCGTTTCACTTTCTTTCACTTGTGTTTCGATACATCATGTTGCTGGAGGGGATTGCGCATAATTGGCGAAAGGTTTCAGATCAACACCAACTGGCCACTGTAGAAAAACACTTTACTAAAAATCTCTTTTGAAAGCCGAGTCCTTATGAGTTTTCTTCAGTAGGACAAAACAAGGTGTAAACCGCGGTTGCTGGTTTCCAGCCCAGGCTCTGTGCCGTCGCCCCCTTAAAGTTCTGCTAACAGGACTGCTGGATCCAACATTAAAAGGCATAAACCAACGATAAATGTATTACTGTGAGGCTCAGGCTACAGGACCTGTTTTCAGTCATCTGCTACCTACCACTTTGAATTTAATAGGACATACAACATAATGTGCATAACTGCATTTTAAGTATTGTCAGAACAAAGACACACAAGGGACAGACTAGATAGTTATCTGCATGGTCCAAAGTCATACAAAAAAAAAATTAGTTACTCTTAACAGCTCACTTTCTGTAAAATATATAAAAATATAGTATGCATGCATCAGTTAGTAAAAGTAAACAGTTTCTCTTAAAAAAAAGAAAAGAAATTACAGCCCTTGTGCTTCAAGTATTTCTGTCATTAAGATGTAAAAATGACGACACAGTACTGCTGTCTATAATGTTTTTACATAGAAAAGAAATGTTCCCTTTGTCCAAGTTTACATCTTTCCCTCACAGAGGAAATCCCAGACGTACCCAAGAGGCATAAATAACACTGCAATCCTCAGTCGTACAAGACTGGAACAAACTATACTAAAATAAACTACACTGCCATTGGTCACCGAATAGGAATCAGGGAAACATGTCAAGTGCATCAATGTGCGAGATGTGGATTCCCTTTGGTTTTTCTCTGGCATACTGGTTTGGTATATAGCTGCCCATCGATTGCCAAAATGTACTTCCTCTTATCTTGGGGAACCGCATAGTCAGCCTGTTGGGCGGGGGTCACTTCAATGCGGACGACTTCTTATGCGGACATGAGGCGGAGGGGCGAATTCTCCACAATATACTCTCCCACGCCCACAAAGTACATGACCTGTGCAATACCGAAGAGAGGGGCGATGACCAGCGCCCTGCAGCCTGCGCCCTTCAGGAAACCTGACGGCCCTTCCTTCTGCATGATCTTACTGGAAACACAGGTGGGCAGGAGGAGAAAAAAAGAAAGCTGAGATGAGTTGAGAATTTAGGCAAGTAAGCCCTGGACAAAAAAAAAATACAGGAGAAAATTATTATTACTACTGTAGCCATCTCACCGTATACAATCCACTACGCCCTTGTACGTCTCCTCATTGGCCGCTTTGCTCAGTGATTGCAGTCTTGTCTTCACAACTAGGGAGGAAAAAAATAAAATAAGTGGCTGGACCGTGAATCCGTCCTTATCGTGATAGATTCAGAATCAACGGAAGTCAAACTGAGCGCTTGTAAACGCTGAGGTAATTTCCACGCCTCCCATTCATTGTCTGTGTGAGCAGCCCTGCAATGGATTCTGGAGATCATTTGATATCCGAAAGCAGACAGCCCAGAACTGAAAACGTTCATCCAATCAGGGGCAGCCAGGAAGTGCTTGCATTGGCTGTTGCCTGTGGGAGAGCGCCTGTCAATCAACTATCGTCGCCCAATGGGGAAACGACAACAACCACCACGTCACTCACTCAGACCAATGGTGCAACTCTATCAGTCAGTCACAGATATAGGGCTGGCCTGCCGGTCCAACCAAAAAAGCGGATTCCACAGAAGCAATTGCTGATGTGGACTCTGGCTAGACAAACTATTACGTATCCATCCATTTATATTGTCCATTGAAAAAACGAGAGCTCACCATCGCAGGGGTTGACTGCCACAGCGGCCGTGGAGCCGGCCAGGCAGCCGGACAGGAAGGCCCAGTAGAAGGGAGCTGACTGGTCTGGACTGGGTTTACCCAGGCGGTTCAGGTTGGCAAACAATGGAAAGTACACGACGGAGAAGGGAACATCTCTGAAAAAAAAGACAAAAAAACATTTCAGGATAATGACAGCAATGGGTCATTAGAGGTTCACCTCTAGTCATTTTTTATTTTAATTTAGTGTCTTCTGAATCCAGATCCCTGAATCCCACGTTTACACAGCCATGATGCAGTACACTCATTTATAGTCCTAGAGAGAGGGGAGGTCAACTAAAACAAATGCATACCCAGGCAAATTAACGCTATGATGAATGGTTTGGGAGGAAGAAGAAAAGACCATCAGATGTGTTGCAGCCAACTGCGCCTAGATGAGGAAGTGGTTACCTCAGGATGGTGGCCCCCAGGCCTCTGTAGAGCCCCTGGATGCCCTGAGTGTGGAGGAGGTTCCGGGCAATCTGCGTGGCCGAGGCAGCCCGCGGCGCGACCGCCACGTTGTACGAGCGGGTCAGCATGGGGTTGGTGGCCACCAGCTTTGACGAACACATGACGCCTGGCTTCCTCTGTGCGGCTTTAAAAAAATAAAAAGTACACAACATTTAATAATACATTCCATTTAATGACGACTATTGTCGTAAAAGGTTCAATCTGGCATCGAGTAGGCGTTTAACCCTTGGGGACGACCATGTCGCCGGCAACAAATGGCAGGGTAAGCATAAATTTGTCATACATTTAGATCAATAGCTTCATAAGTTTGTATCATACATGCATTACAAACATATTGACAGAAACCTTATAATCCTCACTTTCCAATGTGTCCACTGCCAAATAATGAGATGTACCATCCATTCAGAAGAGACTATTCACATGATAATGATTCCACTTTTTGTGGAACTGGAAGCCATATTGCCTTCGTCGACCAATCAGAGGCTGTGATGTTGGTTTGTCGACCAATCAGAGGCTGTGTCTTTTGTCAACCAACCGGAGGCCGTTTCTATTGCATTACATTAGTAATAGCCCTTTAGATATTGTCTTAGATTTTGGATATCGTGATATGGCATAATTGTTGTCTTTTCCTGGTTTTAAAGGCTGCATTACATCAAAGTGATAACAAATAGAGGAAATACTCTTAGTTTTCATTTGTCAAGTATTTAATTCACACAGGGGTATACAAAAATAGGCTTTACCATGTAGTTATTTTATATGGACTATTTATTTATTGAGTTACCAGAAAACATGCTATATCGTGATTTATACCATGGCCCGGGTGAATACTCGATTCTGATTGGCTGGAGAGGTGTGCATTATTTTTCGATAACATCCACGGCCATGATGCAAGCAGCCTTATCACTGGTCTAAAAATGAATGCGAACCGTTAGTAACTGTCAACTTGGACTGGGCTCGGGGGGACTACATTTAGAAAGCTTCCCCGTTGCCATGTTGTTACTAAGATCGTCTCTATTTACTGGAGTAATAAGTTAACGTTGCCATGTCTTTACTAAGATTGTCTCTATTTACTGGCATAATAAGGTAACGTTGCCATGTCGTTACTAAGATCGTCTCTATTTACTGGAGTAATAAGGTAACGTTGCCATGTCATTGCTAAGATCGTCTATTTACCGGAGTAATAAGGTAACGTTGCCATGTCGTTACTAAGGTCGTCTCTATTTACTGGAGTAATAAGGTAACGTTGCCATGACGTTACTAAGGTCATCTCTATTTACTGGAGTAATAAGGTAACATCCACATTCCATATAAATCTCATGTTAACTGACATTAGGCATTAGTCAAACCCAGGCATTAGTCAGACCCATATATTTCTCCTGTTATTTGCTGTTTGTTTACAGGCACACAAAGACGCTAAAAGTTGTACTTTTGAGACCGAATTACCCAAAATATGAATCAACACCCTTATTTTTATTGATTCGCAAGTGGCCATGGTATAAGCGGGATAATCCACACCTCGTCGTGGATTATCCCTTACATATATCATTATTGTGATACTAAATGACCTACATAGGGATAGAAGTGTTTGGCCATATTGCACAGCCCGAACACTATGTAAGGTTTATCCCATATAAAGTCACAACTGTAGGAGAAGAGATATTGTGCTGTAAAAGGGCATCCATCAGCCTCGACATGTTTAGTAAATATAACCAGAGCCAGAGACTTGACGTGCTACAACATAGAACTCCTCTAGACACTGGTATGGAGGACGACAGAGGGTACAGCAGTAGGAACGACTGCAAAGATTAGTCAATCCATTATTTGATTGACAGAAAATCGGTTAATCAGGTCATTTATCAAGTACAAATCCCATTAATTTGCTGCTTGATGCTCCAGAAATTCAAATGTTTAGTTCATGCATCATTATAAAGTGAATATTTTTAGAATATGTAGGTAATATTTGGTAACTTGTGATGGCATTTGCTATATTTGGAAGTTATATCAGGAATACACTAGACACCAGCAACGGGTGGTCTGTATGTAGAGCAGACAAGATTCACCTAGTCGGCCAGCGTCCTGCAGTTGGATCTTGAGCATCTCCATAGGGGTTGTGATGACCACCTGGCACATGCCGGCCCCACAGCCAGCCAGCATTTCCTTCAACACCGTCAGCCCTTTCCTGCCCAGCGCAAACACAAAACGGTACCAGTCAGCGAGTGAAATAAGAGAGCAAGAGGAGGAAAAAATGAGAAAGGTGTTATTCTTTCTTACCCATCTTTGCTGAGGTGATGGCGGAAGAAGTCATTGGCGGCAAGCTTGATTGCCTTCTCGGGGGTGACCAGGGTCAAGTTGACAGCGGCACCTGAGGAGAAAACGATTGGGAATGAGCAACGATGTCGCGATCTTGTGACATGTCACCATGACAACAAAAACACATTCAGAACCACCGTCAACTAACAGTAGAATTAAATGTACTCAACAGACGTTATAATCTAATTAACACTATGACATCCAGAAATAGACACAAGTGGTTAAAGTAGCTAGAATGGATGATTGAATGGGGGGGCTGAAAGGTTGACATGGGAAATGTGAGAGAAACGGGCAGAAGGAAAAACTGTAGCGTGCATCATGTAAGAATAACCAAAGAAGATGCAGAGAGCAACCTGATTCTTGTTATTTAATATAAAATAACGACATGAATAGCATTGTGCCACAGTACTGTGGCACAATGAACGAATGGTTAGGAAGTCCTAAGTGGGTTAATGAGTTAAAGAGACGTAAATGTTAGAGAATGGAGGGAGTAAAGAAACAATGGCGAAGGAAACGAGCCATGTCCTTCATTCATGCACTCTGCACATGAAGACTTGAAAGGGGGGGGCGCGAACTTGAATGGCTCAATGGAGAACGGACAAAGGCAAAATGCTTTCAGTCCGGTTGCCATGAAGATTGAACCCCCCCCCCCCCCCCCAGTAGTCTTTAAGGGCACAGACATTGGTCAACAAAGAGGTTACACAACAAACAAAAAAAACAATGAGAGGAAAGCCATATAAGAGTTTAGTGTTTTTGAAAAGTCAGAAATGTATAAGATAGACATGGAAACAGAATACAGCAGCTAAACAAAGACCTGTGCCTAGTTCTTTTCTTTGATGCATAATAGTGAAAGCAGTGTAGTAAGAACCATTAAATGAATTGCCTCCATCGTGGCTGCGCCATATCGGCTAGCCTTCAAAATCCCAGGGGGACCCACGTCTGCAATATGAAAAACACAGATGCAAACAAACGGCATTCCTCATACAAGTGGAGACCTCACTAAATGGGCCTCTAGTAGACTGATAGTTCTTATTTAAAACAAAAAGGGGGAAAATAATAAGCTCAGCGAATGTCACTTCCCCTTTTTTAACATAAGGGCTATGGCAGTTTGTGCTTTATACCATTTATAGAGGTTACACATTTAAAAGTGCTAACATGAACTACATAGAGAACAGAACAATTTTTTCTTAAACATTTCTTAGCAGTCTATATCACATTGCTACTTTTTTTAACACGTGGTGTAAAGTTTCTATAAACAAATAGTATTCCCTATCAATACACAGAAAGTCAGAAGCAAACCAAAGTGTTATATTAATGTGCAGGTACTTTTCACTAAGATCGTTTTATGAGTAAATCTCTATGCTGGATGTTACTGGCCTACGTTCTAAACTCGAGTGGGAATCTGTCTTACCTCTATACATGCCAAAGTACCCCTCCGATCTAACCGTCTTCACAAGGCAGTCCACCCTGTCAAGGGAAAAAAATAATTTTGTTAAATAGACATAAAGCCCAACAAAGCATGGTATCAAAAGGAAATGTAAAGAATCGCTACGGAACTAAGGCAGTATTTAAACTAGGAATAACCTGAATTCTGGCCTTGAATATATAATTCACACACATGAGACTAGGATAGGTTTGATGGAGTTATATTATTAAAGAGCAAAGCGGTAATATGCAAATGTGCCTTCTAACAATGCGCAGGCATAACGGTCAGGTTTTTAAGACTCTTCAAAGGGTGATTTTAAAAACGGCACTGAGCGTACTGCACTGCCGAAATAATAGCAGCATTGTGTTGCACATAGTGCAGCAGCCATAGCGGGGAGGGATGAAATGCCGGAGCCAAAATGGCTGCTTCTCGAGTTGCAGAGCAGAAAATGCCCACCAACTGCACATTCCACTGGGATTAGAGAACCTCAGGGATGAGAGCTGAACAAAGGGTGGTCTGCATTCAAACCATCTAGTCACAACTAAACCATACAACTCAAAATCCAGTTGGCAGCAGTCATAGACTACATCACATCCAAAACATGCCAATACATGGCAATGACTCAATTCTAAATGATCTAGGGGAGCTATGGTTCACTCAATACCCGTGCTGAAAGATAGATGCAGCTGGTGGTATGTTATGACTGTCTACATACCAGAAGCCTGATGTGTCTAGAGCCATAGGGGGAACTCACATGTTTTTGTAGACCTGCTGGCCTGGTCTTTGGTTTTGTAACCTGGTTTTAGCCAGATCAATAGGGAAGACACAAGTAACCCCAACGATGCCAGCAATACCGCCATTAATAAGCTTGGCTGGTAGGCTACAAGGGAGGAAAATAAATATATTAGTAAAAGTTCCATACACCCATCTATATATCCTCGCCACCAACTACAAATGTCCCCAGGAGCTAAACAAAATGTTTTATTTTAATAGTTTGTATTATTTTTACCATTAGCATACAACCACATACCTGATTGGTTGCTGAGACATGTTGACTTTGAGAATTGGAGCAAAGGATATTAGGCAAATTATATTAAAGTATGTGGAGTGTAAGAAGTCAAGTCGATATGAGACGTGTCCTAAAAACCAAAGAGAGAAGTGCAACAGTCAGTGAAGGCAGACATGATGGTAGTAGGACAGTAGGGCTTATCTCCATTCTCCACCTCAGTCAGTCAAGAGATCACGTGAGGCCCGGCCAGCTCGCACACACATGAATGCCCTACATGGTCACGGCCCACCGGCGTCCTCTACACCCAGCTCTCCTCTCTAACCCTGAGACTAACTCCATACAACTGAATAAAATGTAGACGTTATAGAAAAGTCAATTTAATTGTAGCCGTGGTATTGACCTTCCTCTTAAATCTTAAATAATAAATATCCGATACATTTTAAAATTGCGAAAATAACGTTTTAGTTATTATATATAAACGTTTAACGTTTAAGTACGACAAATATCACATATATCAATATCACAAATATCACATCTAATAGAAAAACCATACAGCAATCATTTGCATTTCGAAAAAAAACGATATTTGTATTAACTTGGGCCTCTTGTATATTGACACTACGGGGCGACAGAACCGTATTAGCAAGGCGAGCGGTTGGCGATAAGCTTTTCCAACTAATTGTGTTATCAGAGATAATGATCACGGCGCTACTCGTGACAGATGTAATGCAGCGCATTAATTTAACAATTAAACACCGTTTCTTACCTTTTACGATGTCTAATGTCGTCGGATAGTAAACTAACAGTGCAGCCGTGCGGTCCGTCGAGCTGGTAGTTTGAATGAATTTATAAAGTCAAGTGGAGTAGTGGAAATTTCCACTCGCTTCAACGTGGGGAGGGGGCGGGGGGGGGGGGGGGGGGCTGCGTGTCAGTGGGCGTGTCCAAACAACCACTCTTTATCCAGCGCGTCCAATCGCTGCTCTCCGCGGTTCGCACGCCGACGTTTCATTGGCTCATCTTTGCTCCTCCCTCGGTTGTAAAATTCCGCCAGCTCCGTCCCACACCGTGCAGTTTTGTTTAACGGCGCAGACTCAGTGGTCCTTGGAGAGGTGGTTTCTCATTTGACATGTAATGGACCAAGGACACGTGTAACACGTTTACACCAGGACAACTCTGTTGTAAACGTGTAGGTCTGCTCTTGTTGGCAAGAAGAATACTACCCCGGTAAATTAAACTGGCGTTTTGTTGGTTTTCTTGGGCTGCTTGGAGCAGCACATTCCTCTTCCCCAGTTATTTTTTTTACAAGAGGTTTTAGGACTGGTTCCCAACCAGTGCCACAACAGGCTGGAACAGGTTAGGCTGAAGCAACGATAATCTGTGAAACAAGTATACTGATGTTCTGAAGTTCTTGCGTCATTTCAATACATATTTTTGACAAATAATGCAATTGCCTGTCTGATTTTTATGAACCCGTATCCACTTTTCACAATCTGCTGTGTCGTGTGAAATATTGCCAAAATGACTCATTGCATGTCCTATTAATAATGCTATGAATAATCATTCCCTACAACTTCAAGTTGGCCTTGAATTTATTGTTGGGGTTGTGGTGTGCCAAAAGGTAAGGATCCACTGTATTAGGATTATTTCTCAAACTAGGCTGTATGCCAAGTCATTTTAATTAAAGTCTCTTCTCTTCAAAGGCAATCGTATAGTTCATATTCAGACATATTGTTCTTCCCTGCACGCTAAGATACCAGCTCATAAATAAACCTCAGCTGTCTTTCCAAACTATTTTAGACACACACATGGGACATGCATGGACCCACTTTGAATCACTGCAAAGCTATACTCTATAATATACTATAAATAATGCTATATGCTAAAGGCTATACTCTCACAAAATGATTGATATGTCAACAATATTCAGTCAATACTGGAATGATGTCATTTCCAAAATGAGCCCTGCAGGCCAAAATAGCGCGTGTGATGTCATGTGAGATAGGCCATGGTGACCAAGTGTATATAAACAGTGTACTCGTGCTTTAGTGAACAGCCTGCTACCGTCCAGTCCAGGGAGTCATCACATCCAGCCACACACAGATTAGTCACAATGCTATTTACAGACGTAAGCTTCCATTCACATCATGGGACACAGGTTTCAGAGAGTGATGAACATTCAGGAGTGAGTCACACACACACACACACACACACACACACACACACACACACACACACACACACACACACCAAGCAAACCAAGCATAAACTTCATAAAAATATTGTGATGTCTTTATGCATACTTTTGTTGACCAAATTAATAATAATACTAATAATAATAATGGTAATAATAATAACGGTAATAATAATAATATAAAATAAAGACTTGCACTACCACATAGTATGAGGTTTGAAATATCTTTATTTGGACTAACAAAACTTTTTTTATGGTACTCCCTATAATAATATAATTTAATATAAAATTAAATACAATGTAAATGTATGTAGTGTTATTTAGCAGTCAAAACATTAAGATTAAATTATTGATGGATGAGGGTCATTAGCTTGTGCTTCATTTTTTTATCTGTTCATATTTATATTTTAGAAATTCCCCAATTAGTTTTTTTTCACATAAGCATCAATATAAGTATTTCCACAGTGGTAATACAATATCAACCAACCTTAATACTAACAATGGGGTTATTATAAGCTCAGATACCCCTTATTATCAGGTCATCATAATATCAAACATTTGCCTGCCCTGCTCTAAACCACATACACACATTGCAAAGCCCCAAGCAAGCATAGTGGACACAACAAATCAAACCGCTAGCCTATAGAAATTAAAAAGGCAGCAGGAAGTTGCTCTCGTAGATCTGTCTTACAGGCTTGGTACACATGGGCCTGTTGCTGCTTGCTCTGTGGGCGCACTCGTCGCTAGCGGTGTTGCAGGATCCACAGTGGCAGCCGAGGGCCACGGGGTAGCTGAACCGAGAGCTGCCCTCCGTTGGGCAGCCAGGCAACACAGCTGTGCGGTACTCCACCTTGTTGTAGGTGCAGCCTCTCTGGATCAGGAAGCGCGGGCCCACCAGATCTCGCATGTTGCTGTCCTGGTTGGTTGACATCATGGGTGTATAATAAGAACATGACCATACACACAAGCCAAAAGGATACAGGCTGACAATCAGGTGGATTTGGTGTTATTGCTTGTTTGATATTTTTAGAAATGTTGTTACTGAAAAATAACAAACAATCTGTTATTTTTAGATTGAGTGAGCTGAACAATTTCATTCAATTTCAGACAACTCCACAATCAAAAGATTTAATGTTTAAAATACAATTATACAGTGGTGGAAAGTAAGTAAGTACATTTACTCAAGTACTGTACTTAAGTACACATTTGAGGTATTTCTATTTTCTGCTATTTCCTTGTACTTCCACTCCACTACATTTCAGAGGCAAATATTGTACTTTTTACTCTACTACATTTATCTGACAAAGTTAGTTACTATTACTATTATACTGTTACTTTGCAGATTCAGATTAACCTACTTTTGGTACTTTAAGTATATTTTGATGCTAATAGTGTTACTTTTACTTAGGTCATATTTTCAATGCAGTAATTTTACTTGTAACATTATTTCTACAGTATTACTACTTTTAAGTAAAATATCTAAGTACTTCTTCCATCACTGCAATTATATTACTACAGGGTTGTTTGTTTGAACAGTTTCGCAGCCCAATATATTATAATATTGTGCAAATACCCGTGTGTAGCAGAATCCCATGCAGATGGTGGTGTTGATGGCCACACAGAAGCTGCACTCCGGCTTCTCCACGTACAGCGTGTAGTCTGCAGGGACGCACATCGGAGCAGCTCCACTGAACATCAGCATGAGAAAGCCGCCGACAAACACAAAATAATCCATGCGTTTGACCCGTATCTACCACCCTAGTTCAACCAATCAATGATTTAATGTCGCTCTTAGCAGATAGTAACACGTGAAGCACTGCAGGTTTTGATGGTTGGTTACCTGCTAAACATCTGAAGGTGGGCAGTATTTATGTGTAACACTGTTATCCTTATTCATGCCCGGATCCTCTTTATCTTTCATCAGTGACGAGGGGGAGTATCCAGTCCATTATGTGAATGACATGCATTAAAGAACTCACAACACAGGCAATCAAATTGAGGAGACAACCCAGTGTCATATTTTAGGCATGAATTGTAGTTGCACACACTAGCCACTAGATGTCCCCATGTGAAGTGAAATCATTTCTATTTGCGAGGGTGCTGCCGTGCTGGTGGTGGTATGGCTCAGTTGAACGTGACAGTTTATGGACGTTTTTTTTTATTGGACTTCATTATTCGTAACCCACAGAAGACAATTCACATTGCGTGCACCACGATCCACAAATATGTTTTACTTTTGCTTTGTAAAATGATATCCAAACGGATATATTTCACTATCCACAAATACACATTTTTTAACTTGTGTCTTGTAAAATTATGTCCACTCAATTTCAGAACATAATTTGCATGAGAACTAGTCTAAACGCATTAGTGCATCTCGTTGAGTTTTGTCCAATGTGTTCCGCAGCTGATCCATAAAATAAAACGGTCTGTAAAATGCGGATTTAAGTGTTGCCGTCTGTCTTGTTAAAAAGAGTTTAAATAAAATGCATTCTAGCAATGACTATTTTAAATGCGTCTATCATAGCTTCATTATACAAATGAAGACAAGAATGTCGGGTGTTTATAGAATATACATTTATTGTAAAGGCTAGGAACCTGCAAGCTAATAAATGTGTTTTTACATTATGGAAAAACCTATACAACTGTCCACTTCACTGTGTACAAATTCTTCATGTTTAGACTAGATGTGCGAGGGCAGAGCATTGAGCAACCACCTTATCTGGTCTCCTCCAGACGCCTGTCTGGTTTCCCCCACACAGTGAACTATAAACTTGTACCCCTTGTGTAGGCCTTGTACGTGCTTCACCCATTACTCAGCGACATTGTTCTGCTTCTTCAAATACTCAGACAGTCATCTTGGGGGTGTTGAACACATAATTCTGGACAGGGCCTTGACAGGCCGCATACACCTTGTTTTTGATACTGTATAAATATGTGCCATCGACCTGAATAAACCAGAAGCATTGTGATCACACACAGTACCCACTGTCTCGGCTCAGTTTGTTTCCCGGACGTCTATAAGCTTCCAGGGTTCGAGGAAAGTTAGATGACTCCATCCAAATAGACAACAAAGAAAAAGATCAACAATATGGTTGACTGGTGCTTCGCTCCACCCTCTGTTGCTCCTTCCAAACGATTGCTGACCTCGCTGTGGCTTCCCTCAGAAGACTCCTTGCTACTCACTTGTTTGGAATTTACCATCCTATTTTATGAATACATTAATAAACATCAGACATAACACTTGTTTTCTTAAGTATTCATATGAAAGTACAATATGCGTGGATTGTGGTACACAAAATATGAAATGTCTTCTGTGGGTTACACATTCAAGTTCTAAGAAACTTACAAATGTACAAAATTAAGCAACTCACAAGAGCCATGCAATCCACAAATGTGTCAAAGCAAGTTTGCATATTATTTTACAAGACACAAGTTAAAAATATTTGTGAATCGTGGCACATGCAATGTTAACTGTGTCTTCTGTGGATTACAAATAATAATGTTCCCCATTCCGGGCAGCGACCTTTGAGCAGCAAAATCGCCTCATGGGCTAAATCCTGGATATTTTGTGGCACTTGCTTCCCAGATACCTAGCCTCGCTCCAGTTACCCAGCCTCGCTCCCCAGCCTCACTCCACAGCCTTAGCCCTGTCCCTGACCTTCCTAGCCCTGTTCCTGACTTTCATAGCCCCGTTATGACCTTCCTAGCCCTATTCCCGAGCCTGAGCTAGCTAGCCCTGTTCCTGACCTGCCTAGCCCAGTTTCTGACTTTCCTAGACCTGTTCCTGAGCTGGCTAGCCCAGGGCCTGAGATGCCTATCCCTGAGCCTTACCATCTCCACTGCAGCCTGGCGATAATGGTGACAATACATAGCAACTACAAGGAAAACACAGCACGCAAACATTCAGCTTGGTCATATTTTGTATATTACAGTAAATATAATAACCTCACCCTGCAACATCACATTATGTAATAACAGCACATTATGTACTAACTCAACAAAATGTAGGTCCATCCAATAGGGCATCATCTTGGTCCATCCGCGAGGGGTTCACAGCCTGTGGTTTTGTCCAGTGTGGGTTGCTCATGTTCATCTTCTTGGTCTGATTCCCTCTCATATCTTTTAGATATATTAGACTGATGAATAATAGAAGCCCTTTGTTGTGTTATGTGATCACATGGGTCCCACATCATGACATACTATCCAAGTATGCATCCCAGTCATTCCCTTCAACAAAGTGTGACGAAGATGTTCCATTTCCGGTAAATGGATTAGACCTGAGATCTTGAACAATTTCATCCCTTAGAGATGCTGCTGATCTGAATAATCCTAGTGTGGACAGCTGATCAGCCATTACAGTGAACTGGCAATTTCCATCTGGTGTTTGGTCAAGCCGTACACTCAACTGCAAAGATTTATAGTCCTTCAGTCTTTCTTTATGTGTGTACTACTCAAAATTGGAAGTAATGGTTGCATAGACTTTGAAGATTTAGAATGCATTTTCTCTTGCGGTCGT
Source organism: Merluccius polli (assembly GCA_030340625.1). Taxonomy (NCBI): domain Eukaryota; kingdom Metazoa; phylum Chordata; class Actinopteri; order Gadiformes; family Merlucciidae; genus Merluccius; species Merluccius polli. The sequence continues at coordinate 42,539 of JAOPHQ010005138.1, forward strand.
GTTGTACTCGTCACATCAGACACAAAGAACCAATTTCTTGCATGTTGGGGTCACCAGGAATCTGAAACCACACACTGTTTATTGAAAGCTTTACATTTAGTTTTACGATATCACCAGGCAACACCCGATACCTTGTTGGAAGTTGATGGGTACCACATTTCACCCTGACCAAAACAGCATCATTAATATGATACACAGATGGTGGATTTTGTTTAGATGCATGCCAGATCATCTGCTTACTACAGTGCTCAGTGTCTTTCTGTGCCATTTTTCTCAGTCTGCTTAATTCCTCTTAAAACGTATGTCACTGTTTCAGGGAGGGTAAATTAGTTTGTGGATTGTGGACTGACATTGGATGCAGACCCTGCCAAAGGACGTATTACCCTATTACTTTTTCTCCCATAGTATACTTCAAATGAAGACATCTAGTTTAAAACTATGTTGGGGTCCTCATTCAGCACTCTGGAATAAGCTGGCAAATGTGTAAACCAGTTAACCCCTCTCCTACCCACAATATCATACAGGAACTTTTTCCTTAGCACATTCTGTGGCTCCTCTACCTTTCCTTGGCTTTGGGGATGGTACGTTGAACTCTTAATTATTCTGACTTGCATTGATTCCATCAGCCTTCGCACTAATACTTTAAATTCTCTTCCTTGATCGTGCAACAAATCTTGAGGTGGGCCATGTTCATTTTTTGCAATCTATGAGCTATCGTTAGAGGCGTCACTAGGTTTTAAGGACAGGCGGGGCTTAGCCCCAAGGAGATGCACAGGATGTGCGCGTGATCATAACACACCGGGAGGGGGGGGGGGGGGGGGGCGTGCGATCGTAACACACCCCGGACCTACGACCGGCGGGGTGCGCCACGATCGTAACACACCCTGGACCTACGACCGGCGGGGAGGGGAGGCATCTCTGGCGGGCCGGATTTGGCCGCCAGTTGACGTTGACTGGTCTAGAACTCCGCTCTTCAAGCCTAGTGTCTCAAAAAGGAGGACAAATACACGTCCGGCTTGATGCTGCGCCGGACGCCGGACAGGGCATTGAAAAACCGGACAGTCCGGCCTAAAGCCGGACGAATGGCCACCCTACTGCGAAGTGAAGGGAAACTGACAGATTTATGATCACATTTAAGTCCTTAATGACAGGTTATATGATGTCCTGTACTTCTTTGGCCCTAATGGGCCTCGGAATGGGTTTATTTCCAAATCTAGCCTTGTGGAGTTGGTAGCGTTTGGAGCTGTCCAGGATTCTTTGAACCTTTCTTTCACTTATTCCAGAGTATTGCTAATTTAGTCGCTTATTAAGCTTGCTTGCACCTGATCCCTTGGTATCATTCAGACATTTTTTGACCATGCCTTCAACTCTAGACTTCAAACGACTGGTTTCCCAGCACACTATAATGTCTGTCCATCCTGGCTTAGAGAATAGTGATATTTATTCCTCCACAGCCTCACGGGTCAGCTGCAGAAACATTTCACTCTCCCTTTACTTTCTTAACTTCTTAACTTTTTGGGGAGCCTGTCAATTGCCGTGATATATAAACAAGTCCAACTGAATGCGCCACAGCAGGTTTGTGATGCTACAGTAAATGCTGCTGCTGAACCAGTTAATGGTCCTGATACTCTAAGGGCCCTATCTTGCCGGTCTGAAACGCAAGTATAAAACGCAAAGCGCAAGTAGCTTTGTGGGTGGATCTTGGGCGCTGTTGCTATTATGCCGGCGGGATAAATGAGTCTTGCGCCCAGCGCAAATCTAAAATGGGTTGGTCTGAAGTAGCTACATTAGTCATATGTGTGGTTTGGGTGTAACGTGTGTTGCACACTTGGACAAAGTACACTCCCAGGCGTGCATGAAGTTTGTGTCTTGCTTTTAATATCTGTTAACACAGGAATACAGACACGGTAAGTTACGCGGTCGCTCTCTGCGGCACTGTTTACTATAGCACGTGCACACACTTAACTTAAACCGTAACTTTCACACTACTTTCACATTCACACACCATTTACTCAGCTGGTCTCTGTAATGTAACTGTTATCACTGTGAAAATATGAGGTGAAATACCGTTCTTAATAATTTACCAACATGCTCACCTGTTAACACAGGAATACAGACACGGTAAGTCACGTGGTCGCTCTCTGCGGCGCTCCGTTTAGAGCTATGGATGAAGCCGTGTTCTATGGCGAGAACACGATAACTTACCTAATTAGTATGCAAGAATTCGCTCCCTGATTGGTTCGATCCTTGAAGCATGCTATTTCCGTTTCCTACAGTCATAGCGTAGCCGGGACATTTCCCTAACCCTAACCCTAACCCTAATCATTAAAACGCAACCTGAATCATTAAAACGTGAACAAACATCGAAAAAACAGAAGTAGACCTACCTCTCTCCCGCACGCAGGCCATCACAACGCGCAGGCGCATCATGAGAACCAATGAAGACGCCCGATTCTTAACATGTTCTGAGTACCGTGTTCTCGGTATCTGAAATACCTCTCCGTTTACTATAGCACGTACGCTCTGCCTCACATTAAGACACACCCTCTTGCGGTTACATTCATCAACATTCAGACCAACTACTGTAAGTAAAATAATGGTGAACTATGAAATAACAATACTGATAAATAATAATTAACATAAACAATAAATGCAGATGGGGGGTGCCCATGTTTCATAAACAACTGTACTTATGGGTCCCACACTCTCCCCTACAAAAATAAATGTCGTCTCGACATTATGACACATTCCCAGAGTCTCATGTCTTCAACAGGTGAGTTATAGCGGTATCTTATGGGAGTCAGTCTTGAGAGATGCGCTCTGTACAGCCACAGTCTTTGACATGACACACATCTCCCTCTTTATGTCATGGGTCAGCAACAGACACCACTGGCCAGGTGATATCTGAAGTGCTACTCCGCCACTTATGCAGGATATGTATCTCTTGACTGAAAGGTTTGGCCCTATTTCTACCCCATAACCCCTTACACAGACCCGCATGTACTACTGTATGCCTCACATATGTTTCAGTATCTGTTATGTGTTAGTGGTCTGAACTCTATTTCACTTTTTAAACGACAAAAGTCACTGTGCCATATTGCATGGATTTTCCATTTACTTAAGTTTTAACTATGATTATGAACTCTTTTAAATTGTTACAATAAATGAACTTAACATGTGATTATGAACTTGTGTGTTTTACTGTAAGCATCAATTGTGTCTTTGTGTCACTGATGGTTGACCTAATTTGTTGTATGTGAGTGTCTTGGGTGGATTTTTTTGTCTCAAAGGATACTTTCTTGTGGGAGGTAGCTGTGGCTCAGGGTCTCCTTCGTCTGCTTCATCAGATGACGCCTCCTGCTCAGAGTTCAGCTCCTCTGCTGCATCAGATGACGCGTCTCCCTCTGCCCCTGCCGTTTCTCCTCTCTCCACCACTGGCTCCATCCTGCCGTCCTCATCCTCCTCTGGACTCACATCATTCTCTCCTCCTTGCTCCACTTCTCTCTGCTGCTTGTGGCTGGAATTCTTCTTCTTCCACTCTCAGCTGACTTCTGACCTGGTTGGATGATTCTGATGGTAGAGTGTTGATGAATCTCCAGTCACTTTCATCCTCTGAGCTACTGTCAGGTTCTTCTGTTTCACCTGTCTTTCTTTCCTCTTGTCTGTATGTGACTTCCTCTTCCTCCTTATTTCCTCTTCTTCCCACTTATCTCTTTCAACTGGCAGGAAGTCACAGGGAAGTAACAAGTTCCTATGCAGAACTCTGGTCCATCCTGGGCCTGACTCGGGTTGTACTACATAGACAGGACTATCTTTGTGCTTTCTCTCAGTCACCACATGAACTTCATCCTCCCAATAAGACCTGAGTTTCCCGGGTCCTCCTCTCTCCTTGAAGTTCCTTACCAGCACTCTACTTCCTGGCTGTATTTCACCTCCATATGTCTTCCGGGCATACTGCTTCTTTGCTCTTTTTTGTTCCTTCTGAGCTGTCTCTGATGCCAGCCGATATGCTTCTTGCATCCGTCTTCTCCATTTATTGGCATACTCACTGTGAGACGTGCTCTGATCACTTGGTGTCAAGCCGAACATTATGTCCACCGGGGGCATAACCTGTCGCTTCACTGCGCGTACAGTTATATGCATGTACAACTTTGGCCAAGGAGCTCTTCCAATCTGATTTGGCTTCTGCTGTCAGGTTCCTAAGCACGGACAGGAGTGTTCGATTAAATCTTTCTGCCTGACCGTTTCCAGCTGCGTGGTAAGGTGTTGTGCGTTCTTCCAGCTTGGAAAAGAGCTTGTTCTTGAACTCCTTGCCCTGATCATGGTGTAACTTGGCAGGAAATCCAAACTTGAGCACGAAGTCTCCAAAGATCTTTTCAGCTGCAGTTTTTGCTGACTTGTTGGTACATGCATATGCCTGGGCGAAGCGCGTGAAATGATCTATGATCACTAGGATGTACTCATATCCTCCTTTACAACTTTCCAGATGCAAGTAATCTATTGACACCATTTCAAAGGGGTATGTGGTGACCACATTAACCAGCGGCGCTCTGGTCGGCTTGTTTGGGCACTTCCGCTTCAGACAGCTACACACCCTGGTCACATAATGATCCACGTCCCTCTGCATATGAGGCCAATAAAATCTGTCACGGATCAAGGTGTCCCATTTCCTCATGCAGCTCCCGGTAGATCAGCTGATGGAACGTCTTTGGCAGCACCAGTTGAACCCGAGCCACTGACTTTCTGTACAGCATACCATCTTCGTTGACATACAGTTTGTTTCTGTCCCGGATTAGAACAGAGATGTCATCACGTCGGTCTCTTCCTCCCAGACGAGGCCACTGTCCTGTCACGACATATTCTCGCACCTTTCCAATGACTGAATCCACTTCTTGTGCTTTCTTTAGGGCCTCCGTGGAGATTTCTGCTACTGGGGATGTCACTCGCTCCTGCTCTACATCAGCACATGCTGCAGCGATGGTGCTTGGACACAACCAGGGCTCACATCCATGGGACTCAAGCTGAAGTGCCTGTGTGACAGCTGTTATTACCTCTGGCTCTGTTTCATGCATGTGCGCATGTACTGTTCCATGTCAAGTGGCATGTGTGACAAACCATCTGCGTCTCCATTCACTTTTCCAGGCCGATACTTAATTGAGAAATTAAAGTCCGCCAGCTCAGCAATCCACCGGTGTGTTGTGGCGTTCAGTTTTGCTGTGGTTAAAACATAAGTTAAAGGATTATTGTCAGTATAGACAATGAAGGAGGGTGCATAATAAAGGTACTCACGAAACCTTTCACAAATGGCCCACTTCATCGCTAAGAACTCCAACTTGTCCGAATGAAGGTGGTAATTCTTTTCAGGAGCAGTTAGTGTTCTTGACCCATAACCTACTACAACCAGCTTGCCTTGCTGTCTCTGGTACAGTACTGCACCCAGCCCCTCCTGCGAGGCATCACAATGCAGCACAAATGGCTTCTCAAAGTCTGGATAGCCGAGGAGTGGTGGATGCAGCAGGTGCTCTAGCAGCTGACAGAGCACTTCCTGGTGTTGTTCTGTCCAGGTGATCGGTCGACTAGAAGGTAGCCGATCTGGGGCCGTATTCACAAAGCATTTTATCTTACCGCTAGGAGTGCTCCTAACTCGCGCTAAAACATTTTACTTAAAAGTTTTTCACAAAGCCGCTGAGACCTACTCATACGAAGGATAAATCACTAAGAGTGACGCACCGTTGCTATGGATTACGTCGATTCTCGTGCACGAGTTTGGAAGCGGTCGGTGATTGGTTGTTCAGAGCAGGCGGTCTCTGTGAAAACGAGCCCACTAAATCACCGAAGAACAAGGAAATAGCCTAGGCTAGAAATTCCTATCAAATAGTTATGGACAGTGCAGTTAGCAGAATACACGCATGATGACAAGTTTGTGCAGACCACGATAATGACGTTGTAGCCTATATGCACGTTAAAGAGAGAGAGAAAAAGCAAACAATAAAGATACGTAAATTGCATTAATTCAAGCAGGCAATTAAAAGCACCCTGCAAACTATTATCCAATGAGCATATCTCCACTATTCAACACTTTAAATAACAGCCCATACCGGTTGTGGAGAATGGCGCATACAGTGATCACTGTGATCACATCCTCTCTCCACAACATGTCGTGTATTTTTGTGTGCCCTAACATACTATATGGAGGAACACAGCAAACAATAATAAATATGGATTCAACAAATAAAAGGCGACAAAGAGCTAATACGATGTTTTTTACACTATACTTTAACTGTGCTCCCGGTTGTGGATTGAGAGGTGTCAAGACGTCTTGCAGGGATAGCCACTGTCACCCAGCAAGACACCCAACTGGTACATGGTGCCTCTCAAAAAGCTGCCTCAGACCGCTCCCCATTAAAATACGCGGATCATGGGTAGACCCTGCGGGCCACTTCGCAACATCAAGAATGTTAAAAGTTGCATCAAAAACAATCTGCGTGTTGATGTATGTACTTTCTTTCTATTGACGAACACGTCCTCATCTTTTGGTGGCGCAATTATTTGTATGTGCGTCCCGTCAACAGCACCGACCACACCGGGCATACCTGCAATTGCCATGAAGTTGGCTTTGATCCTGTGTAGTTGTTGATTGTCCAAAGGAAACCGAATAAACTGTTGGATGATATTAATGGTATTATTTCAGCCTTAACCAACTTTGAACTGAGCTCTGTCAGCTCTTCTAGCCTGTATGTAAATATATGATCATTGTGGAATCGTGTGTGTGTGTGTGTGTGTCTGTATGTATTTTTTATTCTATTTTTATTATTTTATTATTATTGTGTTGTGTTGGTGTTATGGACCTTTCATGAGATGTGTCCTTAATAAAGTTTGAATTGAATTGAATTGATATGTGGTCTACAGAGCGCGTTGATGGTTTGGTTTATGGCACGGCTGACTGATGGTTGCGATATTCCTAAATCGTCGGCATTGCAAACTTGCATTTTCCCTGTTGCTAAATATCGTAGTGTTGCCAAACATTTTATTCCTGTTAGTCGGGGATGTTATTGCATCCCGCACTAATTCCACAACAAGTTTTATACCCTCACGATTTAGCCTATATCTCTTGATCAATTCAGTCTCCCATTGTCTCCAAAACATTTCGTCTCGCAGTCATTTTCCGATTCTTTGTGAATAGGTCTTAGTGAGTTAGGAGTCCTCTCGAGGACTTTTAGGCTCTCCTAGACTTAGGTGTTACTTTTAGGCCTAAAATACTTTGTGAATTGCTCTTAGTGAAAAAAATTAGGAGTCCTAAATTTAAGACTGACACGCCCATTATTTTTAGGAGTTTCTCCTAAATTCGCCAGTTAGGAGCTACTTTTAGCGCTAAGATCCTTTGTGAATATGGCCCCTGATTTCTTGTGTTTTCCCTTGTTCTTATTTACACCGGATCCTTGTGTTTTGCTCTGTGATGTGTTTTCAGTGCATAACAATGTGTACAGCGGCTTGGCAATGCGTGAAAAATTGGGGATATATTGCCGATAATATGATAGGAAGCCCAGCATTTTCTTCAGATCTCCCACAGTCTCAGGTTTGCGGTCTCTGAGTGCTTGTACTGGTGCTATCTCAGCCGGATCCATGCAGTAGCCGTCTTTGGACACGATCTTTCCCAGGAATTTCACTCTGTCTTTAAACACATCACACTTTTTTACTGTTAATTTGACTCCATGTGCTTGATAGCGACGCAACACCTCTCTCATATCCAACAGATGATCATCAAAAGTCTTACTGTGGACGAGGTTGTCATCCAGGTACGGCTGAGATGTTTCATCGCGCAAACCTGTGAGGCACTCCTCCATGCTGCGCTGGAACTCCGCTGGAGCCGAGGACAGGCCAAAGGGGATCCTAACCCACTCGTACAAGCCCCAGGGTGTTATGAAGGCTGTAAGTGGTCTGCTGCTCTCCTCCACGAACCCCTGATGGTAGGCCTTGCCCTGGTCCAGTATTGAAAACCATGCACTGCCAGTCAAGCTGTTCAACATATCCTGGACTCGAGGGATGGGGTGGTGGTCAGGAATGGATTTCTGATTCAGCTCACGATGATCCACACAAAGACGTAAACTCCCATCCTTCTTGCGCACGCAGACTATAGGTGATGAGTATGGGGACCGGAATTTTTGAATCCATCCTCTGTTCAGTAAGTCCTCCAAATACTGCTTCACCTCCTTGTGGAGTGGCTTGGGCACAGATGTGTAAGTGCGTCTCACTGGAGTTGTGTCACTCAGTCTAATATTTAACTGCAGAGATGGAATGCAGCCCACATCACTCTCATCTTTTGAAAATGCTGCACATTCTTCTTTTAGCATCTGTCTCACCTTCTCCTGCTGGTCTGGTGTCAGGTGATCAACAGACACTGGGGGATCCCATGAATCATGTGTGCAACTGTGTAACTGTCTATTTTCTTCTTTGTGTTTTTCAGGAGCGCTGACTGTGTCTGCTGGCTTTTTACTCACATTGGATGTTCTGGCTGTGCCCTCAGTCACGCTGGCTGGTCTCACATCCACTGGGTAAATAGCCTTGACTTGCTGTAACTGTCCTAGCACTGTGCGAGAGGTGAGAATGATGTAATGGTGGCTCTCATTGGTGACAGGTATAGTTACCTTAGCCCAGTTTCCCTTCTGCAGTTCAAGCCCTCTGGCCACCTTGGCACCTCCTCTGGCTGAAAAAGAACTTCCTGCTTTGTGGACAGGGGACCTGTCCTCACACTGCACTTCACCTCCATAGTCTGTCCAGCAGGGATCACTGTCTTTAGTCTTCCTACTTTAACCACACCCTCTTCGTCATTCTGCTTACTGTTCTGCACTATGTGTATTAACACATTTGCTTTTTTACAGTCAATAGAGAAAGCATCTCTTACTACAGCAGGTGTAACTTCTGGATGCTGCTTCATTCAATTTATCACCAGATGCTCGATCACATTGTAGCTACTCCTGGTTCATTAGAGACAAGCACTGGCACGAGCAGCTCTGGTTGTGGACTCTGATTTGATCCAAGCTTGAACTTCATTTCAGCCCAGCCAGCAAATGGTATGACTGTTTGATTCGCTGCTTTTCCAACGAGGGTCTCATCCTCACTCAGGAGTTAATTGAGGCTGCGTAGCTGGATGTGTGGGAGGCAGGATTTTCTCCATCTGTCGTTGATAATTGTGACCTGTGAGCCTGTGTCCCACAACGCTTGTGTTGCTACTCCCTCGAACAAGCAATCCACCATACACTTCTTCCCGATGAGAGCTTTCAGCTTGGCTTGGCGATGTAACGAGAGATGACTAGCATAGGCAGCACCCACAATCTGTCCAGTCTTCTCACTTCCCTCAAACTCTGCCTCCAGCTGCCTGATTCTCCCGCAGAGAAGCTCATGCACCTTGTCATCTGGTTCAGCTTGGCTTGTAGTGGACAGGCTCGGTGTTGCGACAGTCTGTATTGCAGCTTTAATGTTGCCTGGTTTCACTGTTAGCCTCTTTTGTTCTCTACAGCCCCTTGAGAAGTGCCCCGACTGTCCACACTTAAAACAGTGTTCACACTGGTCACTTCCTTGCTCCTGACATGCTTTACATCCTCTCTTAACAGTCATTCTCATTTGGCGTGTGGGCCCTTGTGGGTTAGTCATGCTTTTTCTTAATTCAGCCATTTCTTCTCTCAGCTGTCTTACTGCTTCATAGAGGTCTGAGTCTCTTGAACTGGCGACAGCAGGTGACTTACGATTCTTAGGCTTCAAAACTTCAGCTGACTGTTCTTGAACACCCACTCTGGCCTCGGCTGCACACTGGCCCTGCTGACTGGTCTGCATTTCTGTCTGTATTTCACTTACTTTTGTGACTTTGCTGCTTGTGTTCTTTCGTTGCTTGGATTGCCGTTCTGATTCAACACTAGCTGCTTCATTCATTCTGTCAATGAGTATTTCATCTGTTACTTTCAGATCATCGAGGTATGGTTTTAGCTGGAACTTGATGTGGTCACTTAACAACCCAGTACTCACTGACCTCAAGAATTTCTTCTGGATGAGCTCTGCACTGTACTGTTCATCTGATCCGACATCACTGGAAGCAAGCAAAAGTCTCTCTTTTAACTCGATTGCTCTAAAGAGGAAGTTTTGAGGGGACTCACGACTGTCTTGTGTTATGTTTACTAGTCGGTGATACAGGTCTGTTGAACTGTCCTCTTTGAAATGTCCCTTTAATATCGCCTTCAGCTGGGGGAGGGTTAGGTCTCTTTTTAACTCAAGCATGTCACGAAGACTCAAACCTGGACTGATTGACTTGATGACGGCCTCCAATGACTTCAGCCTCACTGTGTCCTCTCATCAGGCCTCTGTCTATCTGATGCATCAGGTTTGTATATGAGAGTTTGTCCTTTTGTCCCTTCTCCCCAATCTGACCACAGATCTTGAAATCCCTCCTTATAGTCACTTCTGGAAGCCGGTTCACAGTTGTAGGCATCACATTTTGTGTCACCGAAACTTGACTTGGAGATGCACTATTCAGTCTTTCACTCAGCCATCTCACTTCATCTTGCAGGGCTTGGCTGCTGAGCTGGAGCTGTGAGTATTTTTCTGCTAAACTCATTTCTTCAGCTGTTTTCTGACTGGTTTGTGCTGTGTTTTCTGTATTTACTTCATCGTCAGTATTTTCACTATTTCCTATCATCTGATCCACTTGTTTCATCAATGTCCTTAGATCAGTGGTTTTCAATAGGTGAGGCGCGCCTCCCCTGGGGGGCGCCAAAGAGCCACTGGGGAGGCACGACGAGACGCGAAGAAATAATAACGGTCCACATCTGTATGCAGCTCTGATATCGGCAATTGTGCGTGCGTGTATTATTTTAAAATGCATTGTTTCCTTGTCCCAAGTCAACAGAAGTCAGCATTAAGGGAGGAGACAGGACCCAGCAAAAAATGTAGGAAATATGATCCTGATTACTTAAAGTTAGGTTTCACCTGGTCAGGGTCCGAGGCTGCACCTCTGCCGCAGTGTGTGGTCTGCAAAGACGTGCTAGCAAATGACAGCATGAGACCATGCAAACTTAGGCGTCACATTGAAACTAAGCACACAAATTTAGTGAACAAGCCAGTTGAGTTTTTTGAGAGGAAGCGTGATGATTTGCAGTCACAAAAAAGCATTATACAGTCATTTGGCACTATTAACATTAAGGCGACAGAAGCATCTTATCGTGTCGCACTACGTATAGCGAAGGCAGGTAAACCCCATAACATTGGCGAAACATTGCTACTCCCTGCAGCTAGAGATATGTGTTCAGTGATGCTGGGAGAAGCAGCTGCTGCTAAACTAGACGCAATCCCTATCTCTGACAATACCATCCAGCGACGAATATCAGACATGGCTTGTGATGTCAAAGAAAAGGTCCTGGACGGTGTTCGTGAAAGCCCCTTTCACGCCATTCAGCTGGATGAGTCCACTGACGTCGCACACTGTGCTCAATTGATGGTGTACATTCGGTTTATAAAAGAGCTCAGTGTGCAGGAAGATTTTTTGTTTTGCGTTCCTCTACCCGCCCGTACAACAGCCGATGAACTTTTCAAGGCCATGAATAACTTTTATCAGGCTAATTGCCTTGACTGGGGCCGGTGTTGTGGGATATGCACTGATGGGGCAAGAGCAATGACTGGCCGTCACAGCGGTCTTGTAAAACAGGTGCAGGCAGTTGCCCCTGCGGCTGTCTGGAAGCACTGCATTATCCATCGCCAGGCTTTAGCAACAAAAAAGATGCCCAACGAATTGCGTGCCGTTCTTGATGAGGCTGTCAAAATTGTGAACTTAATTCAATCGTGGGCCTTAAACGCCCGTCTGTTCTCAATCCTCTGCAATGAGATGGGCGCTCACTTCCATCAGCTGCTCCTGCACTCCGACCCTTTTATTTTCCACACACCTTTTGGAGCTGGTTCAGCTGTAGAAGCCATAGTTTCTCCGACAGGGTCTCTGCCAACTCCTCCAGGTCTAATGTGTCCGACATGGCGGTGCTCCCGAGGCTGCGCGCACCCGCTGTCACTCCGGTAATCCAGCGCACTTCCTTGTCTCACAACGCGGCGTCAATCATCCCAGCGGTGCCTCCAATATTTGTTGCACACTTGGACAAAGTACAATCCCAGGCGTGCATGAAGTTTGTGTCTTGCTTTTAATATCTGTTAACACAGGAATACAGACACGGTAAGTTACGTGGTCGCTCTCTGCGGCGCTCTGTTTACTATAGCACGTGCACACACTTAACTTAAACCGTAACTTTCTCACACATACTACTTTCACATTCACACACCATTTACTCAGCTGGTCTCTGTAATGTAACTGTTATCACTGTGAAAATATGAGGTGAAATACCGTTCTTAATAATTTACCAACATGCTCACCTGTTAACACAGGAATACAGACAGGGTAAGTCACGTGGTCGCTCTCTGCGGCGCTCCGTTTACTATAGCACGTACGCGCCTTCCTGACCCTGAGGACCCCTACCTGGACCCCTGGCTGCCCACAGTGCCTGCACTAATCTCTATTCTCTGCCTCACATTAAGACACACCCTCTTACGGTTACATTAATCAACATTCAGACCAACTACTGTATGTAAAATAAGGGTGAACTATGAAATAACAATACTGATAAATAATAATTAACATAAACAATAAATGCAGATGGGGGGTGCCCATGTTTCATAAACAACTGTACATATGGGTCCCACACGTGCAATAAACCAATCAGAGCGTCGTCTCACATTCCCTTTAAAAGCATGCGCGCTTGTTCCATGGCGAGCACATCGCGCATTGCCACTACTGGACCCAGACGTGTAGCGCGCGCATGCCTATCAGAGGAAAAAAGAATTAGTTCTTCTGTTTAAATCTTTTCAGCTTTTCATTTTCCGTTGACAAAATGTAAATAAAGAAATGTCACAAAGACATACTTTCCGATGTTTTGGCCTCACTCTCACTGAATCACGAGGTTATGAATGCAGGGTGATATATTTGCAATGTAGTCTAACATTAGACCGAGATTACTTTGCTTACCTCCAGTGCTTGAAGTGGAAAAAAATAAGTGCCAGTACCTTATTCACATATAAGCGACGCGTGCAAATCAGTCAACCATTGTAAAATTCTGAATTTTTAGATTAAAAAAAAGGGGGGGTGCGCTCGATTGTAACCCACCCCGGACCTACGGGGGGGGGTGTTCGCGCGATCGTAACCCACCCCGGCGCTGCCAACTGGGGTGGCAGCTGGGGTGACAAGGCTTTTTTTATGCCACCCCATGCCACCCCGGTAGATCCGCCCCTGGTTAGGGCAGAGTAGAGAACCGGCAGCCTTTGACAAGTGCCCGTACGCAAGAAAAAGTGCCGGTACGCCAAAGGGTAAAATGTAGAAGTGCCGGTACTGTGTACCGGTGACTTACTGGCCCACTTCGAGCACTGCATACCTCACTATAGATGATGCAGCTCTTCTGTCAAATAAGCTCTCCTCTCCCGTGCTGCTGCTGGGGTATTTGGGTTAAATGGCATCGGCACATGCAGTTCAACATCACGTCTCCTGAAGTCCTGTAATATTTCCTCATTTATGTCATCAACACATCCACGATTCATGGAAATGTTGTGTAAAACACAACATGCCACAAAGAATGCTGTGACTTTTTGAGGACTGTACTGTAAAGTGCCTCCTGATTTATCCAAACACCTGAAGCGCATTTTCAGTAATGTTCTTTCAATTACACCGCGTGTTTCTGTGTGTTTTCGATTATAAAACATTTCACACGCTGTTGCTGGCATAATAAAAGGTGTCATCCTTGTGTCCTTATATACCTATGTGTCTTGCAACTATTGGTCAAACAGGTTAATTTGATCCGTCATTACTATCAGCCTGAATATTTTGGGTAACTGTGTACGCTAGATTTATGCCTATTTTTTCACATATGTGGTGATATTTTTGCTTGTATGTATGGTTTGCAAAAATGGGAACTGCTTCCTTGTAGATGAGAGAAGCAAAGTGTATGCACGTTGTACACACACTACATTATGGCCAAGCATGCGCAGTTAAAATAGCATCTGAATAAGCGCCACTGACTTTAGACTAGGTTTTTCCTGGTCTGTGGCGCAATTGCTTTCTGAAACTGCAAAATAGCACCAGGGAACGTTTGCGCCGGGACACGCCTCCTGTTTTCGCTGAACCGTCCCCGGAGCACAAGTTCATTCCCTAAGTTAAGGACTTGCGCCGGTTGAGGGAAAATTCCAATGTGCGTCGGGTGCAAAATAGGAATTGTACAAGCGCCAGTGTACAAAGTCAATTGCGCTGAGTGCAAGATAGGGCCCTAAGTATGCATCCTTGAATACAACTAAGATTTCATGTGGGCCTGACGAGGAGGGTGGTGCGGCAATTCTACACAGCACCCATGTATAGGAACACGTTTGCAATGCTTTCTGGGACTTGTAGTGCCACACATGGCGGGAGTTAAAGATGCGGGCCAAAATTAATTGACATGTTGTAGGGCGTAAACACAACATAGAACTAAACATAAGACTAAAACCAACCAAAACTAGGCACAAAAAACCCAAACCAAAAGGAACCAAACCAAAGGGCAACCTGCCTGTGTGGGAAAAGAGAGACACTGGCTGACATGGTTCACCGTATGAAGCCTGCAGGCACAACCTGCACAGGTGCACCACATCAGCTGATGACCCTCTCAGCTATGCCCACTGGCTCCCTGCACAGCTAGGCAAACAACAGGAGAACCAGCAGACAGAGAGAGAGGGTTGTCACATTGGTGCGTGAGTGCACTCTGTATGTGTAACGGTGTGTAACAAGCTTTGCACCGAAGAAAAGAAGAAAACACAGCTGCCTTTTCATATAGTTGAGTGGGCTAAGCCGCTTGTGCTAATGCTGGCAGAAGGAAAGAGGACTGAGTTTGAGTCCTGTGGTGGTGAACTTTTCACGTCTGAGTATCAAAACCTGACCACGCACAGGAGAAATATCCGTTTCTCCTGTTCAACCAATCCTAAATGTAATAAAGTGTCTGATTGCCTCATACTGCCTTATAGGCAGTGATGGAGCGGACCCGAGCAGCATGTGCGCGTGCTTCAGTGCACGTGCTTCTCAAGCAGGTGAGGATGATTTGGTGTGGATGTGTGAAACAATGTCACAGAAACGTTCAAAAGTGTGGCTGCACTTTACCAGAAGGGAGGCAGACTCCGCTCAGTGCAATATTTGTAGTAAGAAAGTTGCTGCTATATCTGGAAATACTTCCAATTTAATGAAGCACCTGCTTATTCATGGTGTAAACCTAAGAGCGGAAAGTTGCCATGCGTTCGATGCATGGAAAAAAATGTCGCCAACTGCGGCTGCCAAAGTTAGCCCAAGCCCGGTACACCAGCTGCCACATCCATGGTCTCCACCGACACCGCCCCATCTATCATTATTGACAAGGATGTTGTTGGACTTCGGGAGGCATCGTCGCCCTCAGGTAATTTGTTTCTTTGTCAAACTCACATTACGTCGTTGGATATGTAGCCAGAGAGCTACTAACAACCTGTCATGCTACCTAGCTCTCACTGTTTGTTAACTTGGACTCTGTCATGCTAGCTTAGCTAGCTAACATTAGCTCTCACTGTTTATGGTAAAGGTTGCCATGTCTTAAGTGCTACCCGACCCCGTGTCACAACCAAACTGGCAGACATGACAGAAGATGGGTCTTCTGGTGAAGAGAGTGCAGCAGCTGCACCTGTAAGACCTAGACCTGCAAACTGATATTTTTACTGTATTAGCACAGTAAGCCTAATACTTGATGAATGATTAGTCTTTTGTTTTTTATATTCAGCTCCCACACAAGAGGCACACACTCTCTGCTCTGGGGGAGCTATTTGAGGATGGAGACCAGGCCCTGACAGAAAGCATGGTGGACAGCAGCAGAAGTGCCATCACCCCTAGTGATACCATCAAGAGAGAAATAGGTTTATACAGAAGCCTCCCTGCTGTACTATCTTCAGTGGACCCAGTGACATGGTGGTGAGAAAAGAGGGACCTGATGCCAGTTCTTGCAAACACTGCCCCTAAATATCTGTGTGTACAGGTGTCCTCTACACCCTCTGAGCATGTGTTCTCCACCGCTGGGGATTTCATAAGCACCGAGCGTGCAAAGTAGACATGCTTCTCTTTAAAAAAATAATTCTTAAGTTTGCCTTTTTCTTAGTCCATAGACCGTCACTCCCTCCCAATGGGTAGTTTGTTAATGTTCTTCAAGTTGGTCTATCAGCAGTTCACAAATATACCAACAGATGGTGGGGCTTTTACACTCTTAGTCTTGTTTATTATTTGATATGATTTTTCTTTTTCTGAGACATCCACCAGGAGGCCAGTTTTTGGTGACAGGTGCTGGATATTTATTTAAAATATAATTGTTTTTCATTGTATACTGTTTTATTTATACTGTATTTTATTTATGCAAAGTTAAGATAACATTAAACACTGAAGCATTTGAGAAGTTTTGGCTCATTTTGTTGCATGGAAAAAAAATGGTTATTGAAATTTGCAACATGAAACACTCATTCAAGTAAGGTATCGACAAATGTACCGTTTTGGTATTGGTATCGAATCCCAGGTATCGGTATCAGTACCGGTATTGAAAAATTTCAAGAGATCAGAGATCTGCAAATGCATGTGGCAATTCGAAATGTGTGTGGAGATTTGTCTGTGTGCCTCTGTAGCTATACTAGTAGGAATATCTAGGTTAACTACGAGCAGTTTGACATGAAACATGTTAAGAATTCTGTCACATGAGCCGGTAACTGTGGGCAAGAATTGTTGCGAAAACAGCGTGGTCAACTGCACGCAACTGCTTCTACTTACCTGAAACGTTACCAGTGTCAGTGAATCCAAAATCGTTTTTTGGGTTGTTTTTTTTTAAACGTGGTAATACTATGTCTTATATGATCTTCAACATAGTAATCTTACCAGGTTACCTGGTAACAAAATGGCAGTTACCAGGATGCAAACTACGGGGGAGCCAGGGAGAGCTTGGCTCTCTCCCCTGAAACATGATTTGTGAAATTTTGGGGGGGCAATGTGCTATTTTTGCCATGGATTTCTATTGTTCTGTATTTTCATAATCATGTGTAAAATTAGGCTATTATTGATGTTTGATTCATGCATTAGGTTGATTAGGTCTCCACCAACCAGTTTGTGAACGTTCTAGTCTGCTTCAAACTCAAGTTGCAGTCTTTACCTGACACTGAAGTGCCGTGTGTGTGTGTGTGTGTGTGTGTGTGTGTGTGTGTGTGTGTGTGTGTGTGTGCGCGTGCGTGCGTGCGTGCGCGATTGATGTTGATATCCGGGAGAGGGTTAAGGACACTTATAGCATACCGCCACACATATAGCATTTCATACAACATTGCTCATTATATCACTTATAACACAATGACGGTAATGGCTTTAAAAAAGTATCATGGATAAACCACACTTTAACAAAATAAGAGAGATCGAGAAAGTTTCAAGACTTTTATTATTACTTGTAAACAAGTAATACCAAAGGCCGAGTTGGTTTGCAAAGAACTGATATTCTTGGCCCAGACTTCATGTTATATTTGCTCCCATTGTGGTTTCCTCCTCCATGCACTAACCAATCACATCAACCTATGCATTGTTTACTATTTGGACCTTAAGATTAGGCATCTCCCTTATGGCCCTTTCCCCAGCTCCACACCAGCTGGACATACCATTACACCTAATCTCCTTCTGCAGACTTCCCCAGTTAATAGAGAATTGACATAAAAACCTTATTATTTGAAATTATATAAAACAGGAATAATTTCACACATGTAATTATGAAACTATGAACTAAATCACTGACTTGGTAGTTTACACAAATAACAAATTCCAATCTTAAGTTAAGTAACAAATCAAAGAAAACAAATGTAGCTGTATCAAATATGAGTCAACATAAAGATGTGTGTAACAACATGGATGAGCACAATGAAAATCACTTCTACTCAAACAATAAATTACCTCATGGATAAGCACATTAAACGTAACTTCTAAGGCATGCACAATTTGAACAAATAAACATTCATTCAACCAATTGAAAACAATACCACAATTTATGATTGTGGAATCCACTCAAAGTATGTCATGATTAAACTTTGAATGTAACGTTAACTAATTAAACATAAGTAAGTGTAATTAGAATAGAGAAAAAGAGAGAATATGGTGCGTGGGCCTACACTTTTGTCAGAGAATATTTATGATCTTTACTGGCCAGGCGAGGGAGACTTGCCAGATGTAGAGAGACAAGGGGAAGGTACAGAATTGCATAAAGCCACCATAGTGTTAAAAGAAACACTCCATGCTAATTCATCACATTTCCTTCTCCCTTAGTTTTTCCCAATTAATGTTGATCATTCTCGTAAGGACGACTGCATCTGTATGTATAACTGTATGTGGGGGAAAAGCGTATTTTCAGGAATGCATGACAAAAAGGGGTTTGGAAGATTACCCTGTCCCACAATGGTGTATGTGTCTTGCTGTGTAATTAACACATTTGGGGGACCATATGGTCAACATAGTAAATAAGGTATATCTCAGTGACGGCAGGATGTATACAGGAGAGTTTAGGTGGTTTACTCACCTGTCAGACCCTGACCACTGACCCTGGAAAACCTCAATAAAGTTCTCTGTTCTCCTCAGGGTAGCCCTGAGGATCTAACTATATTGGGGGCACCAAACATAAGGTTTATATAAATGAGTCACCCATTTGTGATTCTCTGTGTTTCTCCACACTTATTTTCATTCTAGCATATAGGCAAGATAATGATTATACTTTCTTTAAACATATAGTAAATTCCCCACATAGTCGTAACCATGGGCATAACATGTCCCCCCTTTTTCCTAGAACCTGACCAAAATGCATTTTTTTTAAATCTCAATTTTAAAAAAAAGAAGTTTGAATTTGAGCTGAAACAGGCAATTCACTTACACTTTAAGTAGAAGAAATGAATTCTTCAACCTCGTATAGACAAACAAATCTACACACACATTTGCAAATCGCCACACACTTTCGCAGATCTCTGCCACGGCGTATAGCAAAAGTCACGTGTAAAAAGACAACCAATTTAGAGTAACTGATTGCTATATTTCTTGCAGCAAAATACTTTTGTTATCTAATATCTGTTTGCAGCCAAAACCAAGCCACGCCCCTTCACACCACATACACATTTACAGATTTGTCTACACATATACACATCTGTTTTACACATTTTCAAATCTGATTACGCACACACGGATTCTGAACACAAATTTGCTGATACCTGTACACAAATCTCAGTACGCGTTTAGTAAGAAAGTAAAGTTTATTTAGTACAGCACCTTTTACAGAACATGGTTTACAAAGGGCTTCACAAGAGTACACAAAACAGTACAAAGAAACAAACTGTACAATAGAGCAACAGACAGTAACAAACACACAAAATTACAAACACTAGACAGCATGAGACAAGACAAAGGCCAGTTTGAATAGATGAGTCTTCAGCTGCTTTTTAAAGGCATCAACAGAGACCGCAGATCGAATTAATAAAGGAAGGGTGTTCCAGTGTCGGAGCCACCACTTCAAAGGCATGATCACCTTTGTTTTCAGCCGAGCTTGAGGGACAACCAGTAAGCCCTGGTCAGAAGACCTAAGTAACTGGTACTGGTGATGTAAGGATGGAGCAGGTCAGAGATGTACATAGGTGCCTGACCAAGGCTCTATATATAATCAACAGCCTTACAGTAGCTTTCTAAACCATTTGCAGATGGTCCAGAGACGACTTGCTGAAGTAGGTGAAAAGGGAATTGCAGTAGTCTGACTCCAGTCTGGATGATATAAACGCGTGAATGATCATCTCTTGCTCAGGTTTTGATACAACAGACCTGAGTTTGGCAATGTTTCTAAGATGGAAGAAACATGTACAGGACAACAATTTAATATGTTGATCAAATAATATCCTGATCAAATATAACAGAGAGATTTCTAAGATAAGACTGTACAGCTGAAGAAATGAGCAACCTTGGACGCTATGCTGTTTGAAGCATTGATAAGGACCTCCGTCTTATCTGCATTTAGCTGTAAAAAGTTGTTGACCATCCAATCCTTACTGGCAGTCAACCAATTGCACAGAACAGCCAATTTGTCAGTCTCATCAGGCTTAAAATAGACTGATAGAATTAGAGATTATTTTACACATTTACAAATCTGATTACGCACACATGGATTGAGATACAGTTACACAACTCTCCACTAAATGTGTAAATAGTTCTGCTACAATAATGTATACATAATATACAAAAAATATAAATAGGTAATGCAATTGAGATTTTAGGCCATTACCGGTTGAAATTTCATGTGCCCTCATGTGAGACTGAATCCCCTCCCTAATTACTGAAGCTGGCCCCTGGCTTACTTTAAGGCAACGTTTCTTAAACTATGGGTTGGGACCCAAAATGAGCTGCGATCCAGTTGGAGGTGGGTTGTGGCCTGACAAAGTAGGCCTACACAACCCCTGTAACGAAAGGATCACTCAGAATTTACAGCTTTCAAAGTTATAATAAATAAAAAAACATGTTTGTGTGGTTAACAATGTAACTGTACACTCAGAACTGTTCAACTGGTTCTGTGCAAACAATGCCTTTGAGCAACATTAGCATAACCACGACTTCCTGGCTCGTCCCCTTTTTACAATCAAGGAAATAAAATGGAAGTTGATAGATTATTAACAAAAGGTACATTTAACAAGTCTACTTTTATCTCTAGGCATCTCTGGGCCATTTATTGGTAAGAGGGATTGTCTTGTAGCTGTCAAAATTAGGCAATAGACAAAAGGCTGTTCTTGTTAGGTTATAGTGTGTGCAAGTAGCTTAAGGGTGAAGCAAACAACTTGCCTCACATGCTTTTACATACATTTTTAATTTACTTTGACTTCTCTATTATAAAGAATGCACTTGTCTAAGCATATGACCTTTGTCAGGTAGCTCATTTCAGGTAGCAATTGTAGTGATAGCTGTTAAGGGCGTCGCAGGTCTATTCCTCTACCAGTAAACCATGGTGGGTACGGGAGGTGCAGTGGCCACTTTCTCTGTTTGGGACTATGTGGTGTTTGCTGGGATCGTTTTGGGAGCTTCTGGGATTGGCCTCTGGCAGGCCATTCGTGGTCGCAAGGAGAACACGAGTGAGGAGTTTCTACTGGGCGGGCGTCAAATGCATGCCGTGCCCGTTGCCATGTCTCTTACCGCCAGCTTCATGTCTGGTATCACGGTGATTGGCACGCCGGCCGAGTCATATGGTTTCGGCATTGCCTTCTGGGTCTTTGGCCTGAGCTACGCCATCACGTCAGCTGTCACGGCAGAGGTTTTCGTCCCCTTATTTTACCGACTGGGGATCACCAGTGTCTATGAGGTAAGCAGAGGTACCATTATGCATAGTTGAGTAATGATGCAATATTGTGAAAGTTATTTGGTAGTCATAGGTCTACCACACAAATGCAGTGGTTTGCCTGGTGAATAGTGTATTAATATGTAGAAAATGAATTTGAATTAATGTACATATCTAATACTGGATGAATTAGGCCTAATTAAATGTTGTGATGAACATTGCACAGAAATATGCATAAAGGAATAGGAATGATATCCCATTAAAAGACAAAAAGAAATGGTCTTAGAAGAGATATATCTTCAGATCACCATTGAACTTAAAACTACATAATAGAAAAAATGATTTCAAAATGCTGACCACCATTGTTACATATAAGAAGTGTGGACTGCAATTGATTTCAGTTTAGGCAGTGCCAGACATCAATTTTTCCTTTTATATTTGTATATGTCTTTATGTTTATATTTCAAGTATCTGGAGATGCGCTTCAATAAGAGTGTTCGTGTGTTGGGGACAAGCATATTTATTATACAGACGGTAGGTTAAATTACTTTTGGTAACAATAATGGTAACAACAAAATAATAATTCATTAATCATTTATAAGCCTTTAGTTAACGATGAACTAATAACTAATCTGTTGTAAAATATCAGTACACATTGGTTAATCATGAACAAATGATGAACAAATCCTTTATTCATTCTTTAGATTAGGGACCACATATTCACCATTAACTAGTTGCTTATAAGCACGCATATTGGCTCTTTATTAGTCATTATAAAGCACTTATTAATGCATTGTTCTGCATGACCACATTCTACAACTACTAGGCCATTAACTTTAATATTAGAA
This sequence comes from Merluccius polli, assembly GCA_030340625.1. NCBI lineage: Eukaryota > Metazoa > Chordata > Actinopteri > Gadiformes > Merlucciidae > Merluccius > Merluccius polli. Next base: position 64,809 of record JAOPHQ010005138.1, read on the forward strand.
TTTTCCCTCAATAACCTCCTAATTACTGCTTATTGATAGTAAGTAAGGAAGTTGTTGTACATAAATTATAATCTTAGCAACTAGTTAATGGTGAATATGTGGTCCCTAATTTAAAGTGTTACCTTGTTTTGAAGTGAAAAAACATTTAGAAATGATTTACAGTCAGGGGATCCAGGTTGGTAATTGTTAAATTCATTCACTTGCCACCACAGAGACTTGGGTTCTGTGTGAGGTGGGTAGGATCTGGCAATAATGTGAACCTCTGAACCAGTTATGACCTGCCAATGAAGCTCCTCACATGCAGGTGAACAGGGGCTAATGACTCCATGTGTGTCAGAGAAGACGGCTGTCTATAACCTCCGCAGGTTACCTATTCAAAAGTGTAAACAATTCATCATACGTAAATGTGTTACATATCATTTGTAGATCTTCTTTACCTGTTAAAATGGTATGTATTCAATTCATTTACAATACACTTTAGAAACCTTTCTTTAGCAGAAAGGTTTCTAAAGTGTACTGTTCACCATATACGCATACCATTTTAATTGCTAGTTACCTAGCTCTTCTGGCCATGTGTCAGGGTTGAGCACTCCAGTATAGACTAGGCCAAAATCACAAAAGGTGCTTGAATAAAGATCTTCAGGCATTTTTGAGTAAAAGTTGGCAAACTATTTTTTCTAAAGGTATTTTTTTGTGCTGAATCCATTTTTGGTATTTGCCAAGCTGTATCTTATACGTGAAACCCAGTAGAGGGCACATTTTGTATAAAATTGGCGTTTTTCAATTATTTTGAGTATAAAACCCTGTACATCTTCAAAGTTGCACAGTATGGAAAAAGTGAAATAGCAGAATGTTGCTTATATCTGTTAGCTAAATAAGTACCAAATGTGGCTTCAATTGGATGAAAGGAACTCTCAAAAACAGACCATGAGGTAATGTATATGGCCCAAATTCCCATGATAAAATATAGCTGGTAGTCAAAATTAATGGTCTAGGTCACTTTACTCGCCATCCCTTAATGACTATTTGTCTGAAATTATCCCACATTGTCATCTGGTATAAATAAGTCACCAGACTGTGTAGACCAGGTCAAAATCACCAAAATGTGCTTAAAGGAACTATATGTAGGATTGCGTCCTCTCTGGCCAAAACTGTTATTGCAACCAGGTTGTAAATACTGTACAGCGTGGTACTCCCTCCCCCTCCCCCCCCAGAGTAGCGGTTGCCAGATTCCCCGTTCCCGGATTACTCAACACAACACTGCGTCTACTAGAAGGAGCAACCATGACAAGTGTTTTACATACTGTTCTTTGCTTTTATTTAGGTAAAGAACATAGAATTGCCTCTGTGTATGAAGTGTGCTATACAAATAAACTTGCCTTGCATAGATCCCTGATAATATTGACCAACTGCATCACCGTCACCGGGGCTTCATAGTAATGTGTCCGAATAGAGCAGCCCTCTTGGACACACACATGCTGTTACCGCTGTTTTATTATCATCCAACACATCCAGACCATCACCGGGGCTTCATAGTAATGTGTCCGAATAGAGCAGCCCTGTCGGACACACACACATGTTACTGCTGTTTTATTATCATCCACACTTCCACACCGTCACCGGGGCTTCATAGTAATGTGTCCGAATAGAGCAGCCCCCAACGGACACACACGCCAGCTCCGCTGTTTTATTATCATCCACACTTCCACACCGTCACCGGGGCTTCATAGTAATGTGTCCGAATAGAGCAGCCCCCAACGGACACATACGCCAGCTCTGACCGCTGTTTTATTATCATCCACACTGCAGTCGGTGTGCAGTAAATGGCCCTCAATGGTGTGAAATCCTTACATACAGTCATTGAGCAAACGATACTGACTTCGTGAAAACGCCCATGAGGCAACGACGCAATGATTCGCTTCAAACATGTTTTTCTAGCAAAAACTGAATAATGGCGATAAGCCAAATATAATTCTAAAGATATACTGCAATAGCTCACTCCAGTGGAAACATAGACCATTTTCATTACCCAACTAAAATATATTTGGTAGGCTAATAGTGCAATGTAAACATGTTCACGAATGCATTTAGTAACGTCAGACATTTCTGACCCGAAACATTTGTAGCTGCAGCCTTCCTTATACAGTAAATGGCTGCAGCTCAGCCTATCTGGCAACCCGGATGGCGACACAGTACTGACTTCGCGATTGGACGCTAGGCAGAAGGTGGAGCAACAGACCAAAACACAAAATGTAAACAAAACAGTTTTACGGCACAGAAATATTGCGTTTGAAATTAAATATTCTGGCTGGACTACTATTATGTCTGACATAAATACTTGAAATTAACATGATTCCTCAATGTCTATTGACATATTAGGGTCATTTTATGATTACTTTGAGTACATTTCTTACATATAGCTCCTTTAAATAAAGAGCCTCAGGCATTTCTGAGTTGGCAAATAGACTTTTGGCAAAAGTTTGCAGTTTGCCAGGCTGTACCTCTTACGTGTAAGTCAATAGAGTGGCCACCTAATAGGCTAATATAAGCAAATTCCTCAGCTCTGGCTCAAAAATAAACTGTTTATATTGTGATAAGATTTATTGGGTACAGGAAACAAACAGCATAATTAAAACACATTAGACATATCTTACAATATTTGTGGTGAACACTGACCTTTTATTTTGTGAAGTTGAGTACATACACATAAGAACATCCGCATCATGCTGGTGGCAGCAATATACCATATGTACAAACAATCTTTCTAGGAAAATATTTTGCATAAATAAACCTAAGTTTGATGATATTACAATCCTTAAACTACTTGTATATCCACTTGTATACATGGACATGTACATTATGAAGAGTAATAAATGTAATGTAATTTAACTAGAATGATGGTTTAACATATTAACTTATATTAACATAAAACTGTAAACAATAATAATAATAATAATAATAATAATAATAATAATAATAATTCATTGCATTTATATAGCGCTTTTCAAGAACCCAAAGCGCTTACATAGTGTGTGTGTGTGGGGGGGAGATATGACACCTCATCCGCTACCAGAGTGTAGCACCCACTTGGGTGATGCACGGCAGCCAGTATGCACCAGAACGCTCACCACACACTGGCACAGCGGAGAGGTGAGGAATGAAACTGACCAATTAGAGACCAGGGGATGATTAGGTGGCCATGTTGGTACAAGAGCCGGGTTGGGAATTTGGCCGGGACACCGGGGTTAGCACCCCTACTCTTGCGATGAGTGCCACGGGATCTTTAGTGACCACAGGGAGTCAGGACCGCGGTTTAACGTCTCATCCGAAAGACGGTGCTCTAGACAGGACGGAGTCCCCGTCTCCATCCCGGGGCATTGGGGATCTAACAGAGGCCAGAGGGATGAGCACCCCCTACTGGCCCTCCAACACCACTGCCAGCACCACCACGTCCCCCATCCAGAGATGGACCAGACCAGCCCCCGCTTAGCTTCCAAAGAAACCAGCAGTGCAAGGCAGGTAGCCATGGTGCTGGTATGCGAGATTCTCAAATATGATCACAACATTACCAAATTAAAATGATCAATTTAAAACCCACAGTTTCATTACACTAAACAGAATGTGATATCAAGCCCTGGACAATGCTCTTATTAAGTTCGGCAATTGCTAAATTCTGCATCACTTGTCTGGCACTTAAATGCAGCAGAGCAACGTAGACGAGACTTTTTACACTTACATCGTGCAGTCATACATCTTGAGCCACAGCTGCAGCTGATCAGTTCCAAACAGTAGTCTGGGACCGGAGGAAGTGACATCAAGATGGGCACCAGTGTAGAACCTTCCAGTCTCCACCCCATTTTCTCTGGGGGAGGAAGGACAGGATACTGCTTGTTTGCTTGGCGCCACAAAGCAGTTTGGTAATGTGCCATCAAAACTAGTCATTGATGTCAATATTGTCACATGAGAAGTGCACAAATCTGTTAGGTACCAAGTTTGGTGGAACCACTGCTCCTGTATCGATGTCAAATGCATGAAGGGTGCTCTCTGCCAAAGCTGTATCAACCTGCTTTAAATTGTTGTAGCTTATGATGTGACCAGCCTTGTGAAACAGCTCAACCAGTTCTTTTGATCTAGCTTGGTGCTTGGTAGCTTGGTGCAATGTGCTTGCTAGACCAAGATGCTTGGGAGTCCACTGTTTACTACAACTGATGTTGTACACTAGGTCTTGAGCAATACTAAGAACCTTTCTTTGAGTGTCATCATCTTTGTTTTGAGCTGCCTTATCATCTCGATCCACTTCTAAGAGACCCTGTCCATCAAACATTAGGCGAAGGAACATGAAGAGGCTATCTGGAATGCATGATATAATATTCTTCCTCGCTTACTACAAAACCTTTGTAAGCTGGTTGTGCAAGTATGTCACCTCTCAGTTTCAATGCAACATGGATCAATTCCATGAACCCCTCAGGGGCTGTCTACCGGTATTTTGGTATCAGTGAATGTTCTTTAGGTTCTGATAGCAGGATTGACAAAGGGACATTCCCAAATTCAACTGGAACAAGCAGTATTTCCCGCTCTACGTTGATGAAGTCATATGTATTCCTTAGCTGTTGTTGAAGTTTCTCTCTGAAGGTCGACCTTCTGCTCAGGTAAGATGGACGAATAGTTACCTTGGCAATTTCTGCCAAAGCACAATACCTGTTCCAAACCTCAGAAAGTTCATAGATGTTTGCGATATTTGCTGCGCATGTAAATTCATCCAAAAGCCATTCCATGGCCAAATCTGATGTGGAGGAATTTTCTTTGGTCTTTGTGGATTTCCGGAGGAATTTCATATAGCATGGAGTGTGATACCTTCCTTCTGCTGCAATGAGGTCACTCACACTAGCAAGATTGACTGAAAGGATCTGGTCATATTTTGAGGCTGCCAATATTCGATCACTCATGTTCATTGTTGTGACTATGGAAACTCTTAACTTCGAGTTCACTTCCTGGCAGAACATGCAGGCATCCCATTTCATGGTTGCAACAGAACTCCTTGTCAATGTTGGTAGTTCTCTTGGATTGCTTGGACCAGCACCTTTATCCAGATCTGCAGATTTTTGCTGCAGCCTAGAAATGTGGCTTTTACTGGTAAAAGAAGCATAGCACGTGCGGTGCCAGACCACATGCTGTTCTACGTTCTGGACGAGAAGCACTCTGTCGATTGCTTCTCTGTGTTGAGGATCGTGAAACCTTCTTCTATTTTGTGCACCTGCTTTTAGTGTGAGAAGGCCCTGTTCTCTATCATGTTTGAGACTGACTCTCCACTACATATTTCATATGTATGGGAACTGACCCCCACGGGGGCAGTAGACGTGGATACTCTTTAAGACACATCACCTGTGGTGGCCATGCTCTGATTAGCAATCAGTGTGGTAACTTAAGCCCCACCCCAGCATGGCTACATTGATTTTTTGATTTCCACGAGCAGACAGCAGACATGTTATCAGAAGCAGTTAAGACAAAGCATCAGCAAAACGTGTGTTGGCTACCTAGACATTGGTCCACTTATTGTTGTAAGAAGGAGAGTAGGTCTTGAGTAAGGCTCCTCTCTGGACGCTACGTGAGTCCTGTTCACACGTTAAAACAGGAAGAATAATAGTTGGCGCTGAAATCTGCGGAGGACAAGCCAGCTATTTTCTTTTCCTTCATCTGGGCTTGGTATCGGGCGGACCGTACCTCTGTTCAAATCCGACCACGTTGGAGGAGGCGGGGGCGGCCGCGGGGCCATTGCCGATGTGAAAAGCCGAGCCCTGTGCAAAGCTGACCTAGTCCGCGGAGCGCTTGGCCAGTTATCGCAACCACCGGCTCGGTACCAGGCGGACCATACCTCGGTTCAAATCAGACCAGGTTGGAGGAGACTTGGGTCGGGCGCTGGGCCATTGCCGACGCTGAAAGCGAATGTGCGAAGCCGACCTCGCTGTAAACACAGATTCCGTCTTGACTTCCTTGTTGACGAAGGCAACGTCAGCATGGGGGAGGGGCGCTAGTGCTACATGTGGGCAGGCTGCACTGTAGAGATAATTTAATAAAGCAAACATGGCCAGTCCAGGGGCCCACACTTGTCTGGGCTGTGGGGTAAAAATGCCCGTAGAGGACGGCCATGACCGATGTGTGCCTTGCTTGGGGCCGGACCATGCACGTGGCCGGTGACCCAGCAGCATGCATGAATTGCTTTATCCTGCTTTATCCTGCCAGCCAGAGTAAGGGAGGCCAGGGTCCGGTCGTTTTCTCTCAAACCCACGAACACTGCACAGCAGCATCCGGCCAAACGGCTAAGATATGTAGTTGGGGATGACCAGTTGACCATGCCACCCCTGGCAGTCACAACAAGGGCCCCGTTGACATCACGACTCCCCGCTCCCACCTTAGTTGTAGGACAGGAGGAGGAGTATATGGAAGATATGTCAGAGGAGGAGATTTTGGGGTTTGACCTCCCCTCTGGCCAGGTGCAGGCAGAGGTAACACAGGTGGAGGAGGAGCAAGAGCAGCTTCCTCCCCCCATACACGATCTCATTGCCCGGGCTGCTCATGCATTAGACATAAAGCTGCCGACAGGGCAAACCCGAAAGACCTCCCGGTTCGATGACGAAGGGGACCAGCCATGCCCCCTCATGAAACCTCTGCTCTCTGATGTAGAGGACCTGGTGCTGGAGCAGTTTTCAAAACCAGCCGACGCCCATTGCTGGTTGGGGCTAACTAAACGGCTGGCAGGTGTTGATGGTCGTGAGAGGATTGGCTGTGGCCTGGCTCCTCCCATGGACCAGGCCTTAGGGGCCTTAGTCTCCCCCACCTCGCCGGTTCTGGGGAAGCCAAGTTGCCCAAGCAGGAACACAAGGGCTATGGATTCCAATCTCACCAGAGTACATGGAGTCTTGGTGATTCAGTGTCAGCTGGTTAACACAGGGGCTATCCTTGCCCTGTATCAGAACCATTTGACCAGGCAGCTGGGGAGTGTAGCACCCGCCCCCCCATCTAGTGGCCGAGTTACAGCAGGTGTCCTGGCAAAGTCATTGAAGGAGCAAGCGGTGCCATCTGGTAGAGCTTTAACCTCACTTTGGGTGGCGAGGGGCCACCTCTGGTTGTCTCAGTCGCAGCTACAGACAGACGATTGAAACTGTTTGCTCAGGCTGCCGGTGGTACCATCTGCCATGTTTGGGCCAGGCGCGACTACAATGCTCGAGCAGGCCCAAGATGCTCGCCGGTGTGCTCGGGAGATGTCGGGGGTCCTCCAAAGCAACCGCAGTAGATGGGTCTCCGCGGCGCCTCGGGCTGTGCCTCGGGCCGCAGCCCCCCAGCCAACACAGGCAGCTCCAGATGACCTGAGGGTCCAGCTGGACACTGCACGCCGGAGCAGGGCTGGCATATGGGGTGGGGCCGAGGGCCTTGTGCACCCCCGCCTTGCTCCTGACAGTTTGGGGGACCGAGCCCCCTCTTGCCGTCTCCTGGGACATCCTGGGAGACAATTGGGGCGGACCCCTGGGTGGTTTCGACCATGACTCAGGGGTATCGGTTGCAGTTCCTGCGCATTCCCCCACAGACACGGTCTGTCACCTTCACAGTGGTGGCAGACTCACAGCACAGAGAGATTCTGGCTGCGGAAATCGACACTCTCCTGGCGAAGAGAGCCATCAGAGTGGTGCCGCAGACCAATCTGCAAGCTGGGATCTTTTCCCGTTACTTTCTCATCCCCAAAAAGGATGGGAGGCTGAGACCAATTTTGGACTTGCGGGGACTCAACAAATTTTTGAGGCCCCTGCGTTGCAAGATGTTGACGGTACCGAGGGTCTGTCAGTCCATCCTCCAAGGCGACTGGGTTGCCTGGCTCTTCTACGTTTCCGGTCAGTTCTGAGGAACCGCCATGTCCTGGTGAGGACAATCAGCACAGTGGCTGCGGCGTATGTCAACAGGCAGGGGGGCTTGGGCTCCCCTCACCTTTGCAGACTGGCGCGAACGATGTGGGAGTGGGCGCACCCCCGATTCAAGTCCCTGAGGGCAATGTATGTGCCAGGTCTGACGAACGTTGTGGCGGATCGACTCTCCAGAGGGGGACCCCTCACAGGAGAATGGAGGCTGCACCCTCAGGTGGTGGAATAAATCTGGAACCGGTTTAGTACTGCCGTAGCCAATCTGTTCGCTTCGAGAGAGACAATGCATTGTCCTCTCTTCTCCATGAGGAGGGACGATCCCCCCCTGGGCACAGATGCAATGGCACATCAGTGGCCGCAGGGTCTCCTCTATGCCTTTCCTCCCTTTGTCCTCCTACACCCGCTCCTTCAGAGAGTCCAGGTCGAGGAGGTGAGCCTCATCCTGGTGGCCCCCAATTGGCCCCAGATGACGTGGTTCTCGGCAATTGCACCCCTTCTTCAAGATCAACCGTGGGAGCTCCCGGTCTGGCAGGACCTCCTGTCTCAAGCCCACGGGACACACTTCCATCCCTTTCCCCAGGGGCTCTGGGCCTGGCCCCTGAGAGGGCCGAGTTTCTAGCCATGGCCCCATCTGTGGTTGATGATCGACGAGGACGGCATATGCGTACCGATGGGAAGCGTTCCGGTGGTGGTGCAATACGAGACGGTTGGATCCCCTCTCTTATGGGGCTTGTGACATCCTCCAGCTCCTCCAGGAAATGTTGGAGGCAGGCAAGTCTCATACGACTTTAAGGGGAATGGTGGCAGCCATAAAGGCGGCCCACGTTGGGCCTCGGAAATTAACAGAAGTTTGTTGTGACATTATTAATCATTTTCTTAAGGGGGCTCGTAGGGTTAATCCCTCGCAGGGTAGACCACCAGCCCCCCCTTGGGATTTAGAGGTGGTGCTGTCGGCCTTGCGGCACGAGCCATTTGAGCCCCTGGAAACAGTGGGGCTGCAATGGCTTTCTCTCAAGATGGTATTTTTGCTGGCAATCATGACAGCTAAGAGGATAGGGGAGCTGCATGCCCTGTCTGTAAATGAGGAGTGCTGCCGCTTCCTGCCTGACGATACTGGGGTGATGCTGCGGCCGAACCCTGCTTTCCACCCTAAGGTCTGGTCAGATTTCCGAGCCAGTCAGTCCTTCGAGCTGCACCCTTTCAACCCTCCGCAGGGCGGTGAGACGGGGTTGAGCGGGCAGTCTTTATTGTGCCCTGTTAGGGCTTTGAAGACGTACATTTGGCGGACAGAGGACCACAGATCGACAGACCAGCTCTTCGTCTGCTATAGACGTAACTGCCCCGGTGAGACGGGGTTGAGCGGGCAGTCTTTATTGTGCCCTGTTAGGGCTTTGAAGACGTACATTTGGTGGACAGAGGACCACAGATCGACAGACCAGCTCTTCGTCTGCTATAGACATAACTGCCCCGCAACCAGTCTCTAAGGCTAGGCTTTCCCATTGGGTGGTGCACACGATCCAGGAGGCATACGCGCAAGCAGGCAGGCCAGCCCCGACAGGGGTCAACACAGCCTAGGTAGCATCTTGCGCCTAGACCACGAATCTAGTTGATTGGCCTTAGCGTCTGGCGGGGCCAGCTGGGCCTAGGTAGCGTCTTGCGCCTAGGCCACGAGTAAAAGCTAAATCCTTGGGGCGAGTATTAGTTTTGGAGCACATTAGGGAGCACCTATAGGCTCTGATGCATTGAGGTTAAACTGCCTCGGGCTGCTGCAGGAGCAGCCGGTCTGCTTATTTCCTTGCAGTATGTCTTACAGCGTTCCCATACATATGAAATATGTAGTGGAGAGTCAGTCTCGAACATGATAGAGAACGGAGGATTACACTGTAACCCAGGTGGAGAGACTGACTCTCCACCAGAGCCGCTCCAAAATTCGTTCCAATCAAATTTAATCAATGTGACCATGCTGGGGTGGGGCTTAAGTTACCCCACTGATTGTTAATCAGAGCATGGCCACCACAGATAAAGTGTCTTAAAGAGTATCCACGTCTACTGCCCCCGTGGGGGTCAGTTCCCATACATATGAAATATGTAGTGGAGAGTCAGTCTCTCCACTCAGAGAACCTGGGTTACAGTGTAACCCTCCATTCTGTTGCATTGAATACCTGATCTTTCTTGGATTCTTGGCATATAATGCAGGTATTCAATGGTATTGACAGGTCATGCTTCAAGCTACACACAGCTTCCATAATGATGCTCTTACAATCTGACAAACTTCATGGATGATCTTACCAACAGAAATTGAGCATAGCGTTAGTTCAGGCAGGCCACGAAGTCAGGTTCGGCTCAGTACAGATATCACAGTAGTCATATTGCCGCGTTAGGTTTACGTTACGCATGCAGAGCGCTTCAAATACGTAGTATCATTATAGACGTACGTCAGCTGATTTCCCTAGCTTCCCATTGGATACCATACACAGTCAGCTGACAGCTCAGCTGACTCCCCCTCAAACACCCATTGGCAAACATCATTCTTGGCGCCTTATTTAAAGCTGCTTCAGCCTGCCTACATTCGCTGCTTCCTCTGCTAGCTTGCAAGATTGTCTACATGTGCGCACTAGACTCTCCAGCTCTTTTCTCCAGACTGCTCTCCCGTTGCCGACCCTCGCCGGATCTCGCATGCCTCTCCTGCCTAGCCCCTCGCCTGGATCTCGCATGCCTCTCCTGCCTAGCCCCATACTTCGTAACATCGTGTACGTATTTCTACTTACCTCACTGCTCACCATGTCTATCTACGACGAGGATTCATGGCGGGTCGACGGCATCACGGAGTCTCAGCAACTATCCGAGGCAGAGGAAGCCAGCGAAGAGAGCGTCATTCCCATCCGCCGGAGCTCTCGTTTGGCAAGTAAAAATCCAAATACTCCAGCATTGAGGATTGGCCAGTGCCTAAACTCCTAGAAGCGTTGCTTAAAAACTGCATTACTGCTCCAGCGGGGCTTCTCACGAGGAGCTGTTTGCGCTGTTTAAGGAGATATCCGCAGCGAAACGGCATCCGCATTTCTCTCCAACTATTCTGTTCCTAGAAAATCTGCAAAGAAAAGGAAACACGGCTCCCGAAACTCCGCCGCAGTCCCAGCTCCAGCCGCCGCGCTGCCTTCCAAAAGAGCACGAGTCCCAGACGAAGCAGCCAGCTCCGCCTACCCAGCTGATTCCAGGATTTAAGTCCTGGAGTCCGGTGCAACACATTCAGCCGGCCCGTCTTCATCAACTGGAGGCATGTTTCCCCCCTCACTGTCCGCAGGTCCAGCGCATGGTCCGACAGGCTCCTCACGCCTGTTACCCACTGCATTCAACCGTCAACGGAAGACGGAAGGCGTGTCTGACGGAGGGGGTGTCGTTCTGATTGGCTGACGGATCCATTTTGGCCTGAAAAGATAAAATGTTCTCAACTTTTCAACGCAACTGACGGAGCCGACTTGACTGACGGAGCCACAATGCATTGCGGCTCAGCCCCATTCAAAGTCAATGGGATGCGTTGACGAACGCATCCAGTGGGCAAGAGGGGTCACCGTTCGCAGGTCCAACGCACGGTCCAACAGGTGCGGCGCCGAATGATGACGTCACCACAACACGTTTCGACGGCACCACATTCCCGCGGAGAACGCTGGGAAGCGCAGTTCCAATCTCCACAGGGGTCCCATTCTTTCCTCCGGCCGCTGCAGTTTCCCCACATCTCAGAAGCCAAATCCTTGCAGGTAATGACTAGCCTAGAACTCTAGACACCCCCTAGCGGCAGCAAATTTATTTGGCAGCTAGGTAGGTCTAGCACGGCTCCGTCCGCTTTTTGGTGCTGGAAACACCAAGTGTGTCTTGTATGTCTGACCAATCACAGCGTGAGGGGCGGAGTCGAAAGCCGGGCTACCATGACGACAGAAATGCGACGGTTCTGTGTTAGAGGTAAACAATGGCTGCTGCTGCTGCTGGCCAACGGCTGTCTCTCCACTCGGCTTTGGCCGCGACTCTTCAAGACTTTAAGTTAACATTTTATTTGAGAAAAGAACAGCACTGAAGTCTTTCCTCGAAAATAAATATTTATTCTGAGTTTTGATTAATTACGTAGTCAGAGCCGTCGCTCTGACTACGTCACTTCTTCGTTGCTCTGATTGGTTGTAGCGCTATCCTATTGCGTGCAGAGGGAACTTGAAAGACGACCGTTTATCCCGCCCACACTGCCAATGGAGCTGAGCCAGACCTTACATCTTTCTGATGTGGGTCTGGCTTGCCAGGCTAGGTAATGACGTCAACTTGATAAAATCCTGCTCGCCTTTGAGATTAGCGATAGACGTATCGTGGACTGTGGAGATATGTCAGTGATGCTGAAAGAGTGTGTCCCCAGACTGTCTAAAACAGGGAATATCTACCCGTAGAGCCGAACTGGACACATACCTACCCATCATTTCGGATATGGCCTTGTCTATGGTGGAACATTTTTATTTTTTCGAATACCACAAATCATTTTATGCTAAAGCTTCATGTTCATACAAAGATTCAACCAAAGACTGGTCAGTAGTCGACCTGGCTCTTATTAGCAGGCATTTCACAGGACACCAAGCTGCCCTGCTCAATTTGCAGCTCCTTTTCTCACTCACACAAACTGTGCCCTTGATCTGTGGCTGTAGGCCAACCCCTTCAAAACCCCAAACCGAAGAAACCAACGTGACTCAACCAGTGACTCCCATGTGCTTCAATTTCAATGAAACGTGTGCAGCTTCTATAGTTATAAATATATTCATGCTTGATTGTGATGTTCTTGAGGAAGAAGGCCGCCGACACAGGATCGCTTAACTCACTTTATTGGTTTCGATATCTAATGGATACGCTGCCGCTAGTTCTCCCCTGCTTGTGTGCGCTCGATAGTGCGTGGCTCTACGACGTGTATATACTCTGGCTAGAGTTGAGCGCCCGCCCCCAGTGTATCATGTGCTGCCATCTGGTGGCCAGGTGCGGTTATACAGCTTATATTTGTTTCTGTTTCCTAGTGGCTATGTGGGGATATTACAGCTTATGCATTCGTTTCGGTTCCCTCGTGGCTATGTGAGGATATTACAGCTGTTGATACATATGCTGTCATTTATTCGTAACAGCTTGCAGTTATTGCGGAGACGGGCATCCCAAGTCAGTGTGCCGAGACAAAGCCGCCTCCCCAACAGGGGCTTGAGAAAATAAGCCTTTTCATGACATGAGGCAACCGTTAACATATGAACAAGGCGTTCTTTTATTAATGGCTTCGTAAGACGCATCACTTGGTTATCCGTGTTGGGTATTTCATTATTAGAGCAGCTCACATTCCAGGATTGGACGACAAATTGCTGATTCCTTGTCCCGGTTTGATTTCGCCAGCTGTGCCCGGTGGCAGCGCCATCCAGCCTGCCTTGCCCCCCATTCTCCCAAACGGTGTTAGTTAAACACATCATGCAATCATACATGCTTCTCTGCTCACTATATGCGATCAGGCTTGGCTAATCTACTTAAAGATGTACGAATCTGCATGGTCTTATTTCACCTCTTTTGTGCCACCTCTCTGCAGAAGTTCTGCCCGTCATTTTTCCATCGTATGTGCCTTTTTAGTTCATCGTTTTGAATCCCCAAAAAAAAAAAAAAAAAAAAATGTAGCCATCTTCCATTAAAGGCCTAGTCGCAGGTATTCAGTTCCATCTGCGCTGCCTGGATCCATCCACCATCAGCCTGCTCGGGAACCCATCCGTCCGTCTTCTGCTTAATGGCCTTAAGAAAGACAAACCTCAAGGCAATGATATTCGTCTTCCCTTCACTCTTACACTCGTGAAAAAACTAATCATATACTTAAGGGGCGGGTGCTTGGTCAATATTTTTGGAAAATGTCTCACCACTTTCTATGGATTTCTCAGAGGTGGCGAATTTACTACACGCACAGGATCTTTTGATCCTTCGCATGACCTCACTATTGCTGACGTATCAATTAATCCTCACCACTTTTCCTTATTACTCAAGCATTCAAAGACTGATGGGGATAGGAAAGGATCCTCAGTCATAATTTTCGATCTAATTCTGCTTTTTGTCCCCTGTCTTCTATGACTCAATACATGAAAAGTCGTCCCCGAGCCAGCAACCAGGAGCCTCTCTTTGCCACGGAAGAAGGAAATTCCATGTCCCATGCTTGGTTGCCCCACGTCTTCGCCTACTCCGCCAAACCTGCGGGCTTCCTCCAGAGCGCTACACTCCTCATTCATTCCGGATAGGAGCGGTAACAACTGCAGCATCGGTAGCTCCCGTCTCAACTCTTAAGGCTATGGGTAGATGGGCACGAACGATACCTCCGGCCTGAGGCGCAAGCATTCTCGATGCTCAAAAAAGCAAGGAGTGCCCTGTAACTGCTGGCTAAATTCATAAATGTACACAAAAATTCCGGGGGACCTTCTAGCTATACTAGCATGTACTTCAACTAGTGTCTGCTTAGAGGTATCAGTTATTATGCTGCTGGCTCCTCTTCCGGCACAAAGTATGGCGGTGTTATGAGCGTTACGGATTGCTGAAAAACAGCGCCACCTAGTGGTTGTCCAAGTGTGCGACATGAACGTGACGCATAGAATATAAAGGTTTTACCAGCCCCGACAACCTTGGCATATAAAAGTTTTCATATACGTTGAGATGGTGCAAAGAGGCCCAAAAAGAATATAATAATAATAAACTAAGCATTTCAATAGGGACCTTCCAGTTCACTGGCTCGGTCCCTAATAATAGGAATAATAATAAACAAAGCATTCAATAGGGACCTTCCAGTTTCACTGGCTCGGTCCCTAATAATTTAAATATGCTCGTGGGGTTCTTTACTTGATCTCAGCCAAGTTACTTAAAATGGCATCTGCATTATGATCGGCTATGTCCATGATTATTCTTTATAAATAATAATATGCTGCGCTACTGGCACTTCCATGTAGCTAATGGAAGGGAGGTTGCCCGGTGTGGTTCTTTGGGGGTGTGCGCCGCTCTCCTTGTCTTAAACCTTTCCATGTAGGCACATGGAAGGGCAGGGAGGAGTGCTCCCCCTGCCTATAGGCTTTCCACGTAGGCACGTGGAAGGGCAAGGAGGACCCAGAATAGAGCCACACCGCCAAAAGTAAGAACAAAATATTTAAACATACTTCTAGCATACCCCTCAGGGTTCCTTAATTAATCTCAGCAGTTACTTAAACTAGAGTCTGCATTAATGATCGGCTATGTCCATATTTATTCTTAAATAAATATATAATAATATGTCTGCGCTGCTGGCTCCTCTTAACGGCACTTCCATGTAGCTCATGGAAGGGAGGTTGCCTGGTATGGTTCTTGGGGGTCTCTGCTGCCGCTCTCCTTGTCTTAAACCTTTCCATGTAGGCACATGGAAGGGCAGGGAGGAGTGCTCCCCCTGCCTTAAGGCTTTCCACGTAGGCACGTGGAAGGGCAAGGAGTTCCCAGAACAGAGCCATACCGCCAAATGTAATATTCTGCAAACGTTATTCTGCATGTATATTCTGCTTTAGAATAAAGATTATATTGACAAAAGTGGTCCTGACTGAAATTGAGCATAGCGTTAGTTCAGGCAGGCCACGAAGTCAGGTTCGGCTCAGTACAGATATCACAGTAGTCATATTGCCGCGTTAGGTTTACGTTACGCATGCAGAGCGCTTCAAATACGTAGTATCATTATAGACGTACGTCAGCTGATTTCCCTAGCTTCCCATTGGATACCATACACAGTCAGCTGACAGCTCAGCTGACTCCCCCTCAAACACCCATTGGCAAACATCATTCTTGGCGCCTTATTTAAAGCTGCTTCAGCCTGCCTACATTCGCTGCTTCCTCTGCTAGCTTGCAACCCACCTCCACCCCAGCTCCACCTTTATGTTGTATCTAACTAATCAATGTCTTTTTCTGATTGTCATTGATGCTTGCTCTGTTCTGTACCCCGGGGGGTCTCTGCTGCCGCTCTCCTTGTCTTAAACCTTTCCATGTAGGCACATGGAAGGGCAGGGAGGAGTGCTCCCCCTGCCTTAAGGCTTTCCACGTAGGCACGTGGAAGGGCAAGGAGTTCCCAGAACAGAGCCATACCGCCAAATGTAATATTCTGCAAACGTTATTCTGCATGTATATTCTGCTTTAGAATAAAGATTATATTGACAAAAGTGGTCCTGACTGAAATATTTTAAATGTTACCAGAAATGTTGGTTTATGTAGCTCTTTGGATAGAGAGTTTAATTCTGATGAACAATATTCAAATGATGTGAGGAAATAACTGCAAAAAGTAATTTTGTTTTGAATTTAAAAAAAAAATCTCTTGGATAAGTTTGAACTTAATTTACAAACTTTGATCTGAAGACAATAGTCTGCTTGTGGCTCCAAATAAATGACTCAGGACTTTTAGATATTCTATTTGTCTGCTTTAAATATAGGGATAAAATAAGATATTTTCATGACTACAATGAAAAATGAAATTGCAATTACCATTGTCACATCCAGTATCTTAATTCCCACCAAAAATAATCTTTCTATACTTGATCATTATTGTCGCACATGATGTAAAGATGTAAAATATGGAATTTCCTGAAATTTTAGAGGTCATCTCAGATTTTGTAAGAGATTTACGTAAGACATACAGCTTGGCACACAGCAAAAATGGATTCAGCACAAAAAATACCATTAGAAAAGTATGTTTGCCGACTTTTACTCAAAAATGCCTGGGGGTATCACATTATCTGAAAATCAACCTAGTCTAGTATTGTCTGGAAGCCCTCGTCCTTCACCAAACCACCAAACCTCGCTTTGATAGCAGCCACACTAATGCTGATGGCAGCTTCCACATACCCCTTCAGCTGCTGACGTCCTCCTTCAGTGTCATTCCCTTCAAAAGACACATACATACATGTACTGTAACTTAAATCATGGCTGTGATCTCAGCTGCATTTCCCTCATCCTCAAACCCTTCTGCTGTGCATCTAATCTTAATGTAAGATGATCAAAAGTCCATTTGAAGATGGGTGATGGGGAGCAGCCGTCTCGTGTACTATTCTGTTGTTCCTCATGAACTCTTAAGTTTCAGCACTAACAAAACATTGTCACTCACCACTATTTGAGGAATGCCTTGGTTGCTGAGGCACTGTTTACAGGATACACATCCATCCATTTGGAATGTGCATCTATGATTATGACAAACATTTTCCTCATAAATTGTCCTGCATAATCTATATGCAGTCTCCTCCATGGCTTGTCAGTCCACTCCCAAGGGTAGAGAGGAGCGGCTGTTGGTGTCTTTCTGTGTGACTGACATGTACTGCATGTTTTAACAAGATTTTCTATGTCCTCATCTAGCTTTGGCCACCGTATATACATTCATACGGGAGACCCCAGGATGGCTTTGATGAAGCTGCTCTAAGACAATTTTCCTGGCTGGCTGTGGGATACCACCCGTGCTCCCCACAACACGCATCCATCCTGAACATTGAGTTTTGGCTTCATTCACCCACCGTGTATGGTGCAAAGTCTCCCACTGTTTGCTGTGGCTATCCCCTTAACAAATATTCATGTAGTCTGGCTAGTACTGGATCTTTACTTGTCAGTGCCTTTACCTGTTCCGCTGTCACCTGTGACAGCGCTCTGTCCTCTGGCACTGTGGTGATGGGTGCTCATGTTGCTGCGGTCTTTCCCTGCCTTGTAGACAATTACGTATTCATACACCCTCAAGGTCACTGCCCATCTCGGCACTCCTGGGGAGACTATGTGCGGAACAGCCTTCACTTCACTGAACAGGGAGAGCAGTGGTTTACAAACATTATTGCTAAACCATCTTTGTCCAATTGGAAATAATCATTTTCTGCCGGTGTCAGAGTTCTGGACATAAACCCCATTGGTCTCTCTGTTCCATCTCTCATTTTATGTGACAGAACTGCCCCAACCCTGTAGGGTGATGGATTGCATGAGAATTGTTTTTATTTCTCTCTGTTATAGTGTACTAACACACTGGACAACTGCATTCTTTGACAGATATGAGTCCTCTTGGTCTTTTCCCCACTCCCAGTTTGTCTCTTTTCTCAGGAGTAAGTGGATCAGTGTTAACGCTGTTGACAAGTTAGGCAGAAACCTATTGTAATAGTTAAGTGGTCCCAAGTATGCCTTCAACTCTGTCACATTAGTTGGCGCAGGTGCTTTCTGGATTGCTTCCATTTTGTTTTTTAGGGGATGGAGTCACATTGCATCCACTCTGTGACATAGGAATTCCGCCATGAAGGTGAATTTGGTCCTCTTTAGACGCAGGCCTGCAATATTCAGTCCTTGCAGCACTTCTGCCAACATCCCGATGTGTTGTTGGTCATTGCAGCCTGTCAGGAGAATGTCATCCAAATACACTGCCACATTTGGAACCCCCTGAAGCACTGCTTCGATAGTCCTCTGGAAGATCGCTGGACTGGACGACACTCCAAAAGGTAAGCGTGTGTATGTAAACAGCCCCTTGTGTGTGTTTATAGTTAACAGCTTCCTTGTCCAATGGAATTTGCAGATATGCATGTCCAGCTTTGTGAACTTTTCTCACTCTGCCAGATTTGCAAATAAGTATCCAAAAAGTCTTTGGATATTGCTCCAGCTTGGATACTCTATTCACTGTTAGTTTATAATCACTGCAAATTCTCACTTGAAAGAAGTTGTAAGTTGTAAGGTTTCTGTACTGGCACTATGGGCGCAGCGAATTCAGCAAACTTGACTGGCTCAATAATATTCTCTTTTGACGGTCTAACTCTGCTTCAACTCTGGGTTTCATGACATATGTCGCAGGTCTTGGTTTGAAAAACCTTGGTGTTGCATCTTTCTCATCGATCTTAGTTGGGGGCCCCTTAAATGTTCCAAGTTTCTTGAACACATTCTCGTGGCTGGCCAGCACCTCCTATAACATCAGCTGGTTACCTTTAACTATCTGGTTTACGGTCACCCTCCAGTCTTTGTTAAGGGCTTTTATCCAGCTCCTGTCTAACAGGTTTGGTCCTGAGCCTGAGACTACCACTGCTGGAAGATGTCGTGTTTTAAAGATGATAACATGACTAGTCTTTCTCCTATGTATGTTTTGAGTTTAAGGCAACATTTTTCAGGAACTTTTGCATTGTCCCACAGTTTTGAGTAATCTGACCATGTCATCAGAGTTACACTGCACCCGGTGTCAACCTCAAAGTACACTTTTAATTCATTCAGTTGCAACTGTAATGTGATGGGGGGCACTTTTGGTGTGTTCCCATATACACTGTACATCAGGGGTCTCCAACCTTTTTGGGGTCGAGGGCTACCCGAGGGTGAAAAATTTGTTGGAGGGCTACTCATTCGGAAAAAAAAAAATAAAATAAAAATAAAAAATCTTAATTTCACTATAAAACTATGACTATGTAAAATTATTTGTGTTAATCAATAATAATCAATAAAGACATGAATTATTAATAGTCTCAACAATCAACAATTGTATTCAATAATATTAACTTTTATTTCAATTCCCAAATTTACATTACATTTTAGAGTAGTAAAATGTCTTTCTAGGCACATTTATGACATTTACAGTAAAGCTGTTGCAAGGCTAGTGGGAAGCCTGGCATTGCATGGAGTCCACCAGTGCACTGTAGTTAGGGGTGTAGCTTGACACAGCAACTCTAATAGAATCCTCAAGGTGAGTATCAGTTAAACGAGTTCTGTGTTTGTTTTTAATGAAGCTCATGTTAGAGAAGGCTGACTCACACAGATAGGTTGAACCCATAGAAATAAACACTAGAAGTCGCGTTGAGCCTCTTGGAATGCGTCGATGCGGCCGCCATCTTGGTACAGTGGATCAGTGAATCATTTGACTACGCCTGCGAGTGAAAGATGCCAGACTTTTGACTTTATATATATATATAATTTGCAAATTATATATATATCAAATTTTATATATATATATATATATATATATATAAATAATATACCATTTCATGAATCTTTATACCTGAACAAATGTTGAATATATGTATGACTACTAAATGTTAAAAAAAACAAATAAATAAATAACAGCATGAACATAAATGTGGAAAGTATTTTCCTTGCCTGGAAAATGTATTGTGTAATTCATTGTCTCTACAAAGCTGTACAAGATGCCTGTGTCTATGGACTAGTCCTTCATTTTATTTATTTATTTTTAAAGCAGGTAAAAAGATGTTACTCTTGTACTATATTAAGATATAGTATTATTTGCCTGAAAATAATTGTGCACAGTAAATTGTCTGGAGTTCTCTACAAATGCCTTTTACGTATAGTGTGCTACCCCTGAGATTATGGTGGTTGCAGGTAAGTAAACGGGTAATCAGGGCGGCCGTATCGACGCATTTCAAAAGGCTCAACGCGACTTCTAGTGTTTATTTATATGCATGTCAGGCGCACTTTATCTGCCACAACTTAGGAAATTAATGGAAAATGTTGTTTTACAACATTGTTAAGGCTTGACTAGGACTTTGAATGGTAACGCTGCGGGCGTTTGTTTGATTGCCAGCATCTTTAAATTTACATTGTTGACATTGCTGGCCTATTTTGTAATGGAATATAATTATGTCCATTGGATTTTGAACGTAAAAACAGGTTATGTTAACAATATTATTTTATTTTGACATTCTTAACGAAGCAAGAAAATGAAATCGCCGATTATAGGTATTTTAATCATGTATGAATAGCCTATGGCCTTGTCCTCGATTGACGTTCGAAGCTGCGTTCCCCTGTACCAAGATGGCGGCTTTGTTTACGCATTCGTTCTAATAGACCGTGGTAGTCAACGCGACTTCTAGTGTTTATTTCTATGGGTTGAACCAAATAAGCAAGCAGTTTTTAAAGCTGCTGTATGCAAACCTTTGTATTTCTCTGAGTCCACAACACACCAAAAGTGAGGGGAACCCTGGTGGGCTTTGAGAGTAATGTCATTTTGCAACATGAGGATTTCCATTTCTAGCTCACCAGCATTTAAGTTAAAAGTTTCACCTAACTGCTCTGAAATGCATGTGATATCAACTTGCAAAAAGGGATTAGAAATGAATGTGACACATGGCTGCAGTTTGTCAAAGTCCTGAAATCTCTCCTCAAACTCATGCCCAAGCCTAGATATGAGCTGGGTGTACTTTTCTGCAGCCCTGTCCAAGGCCCCAGATGCAGGAGCAGTAGCGTTTAGAATTGACTGCACAGATGGAAAGTGAAGAAATGTCTTACTTTGCAAATGCACAGAGAAAATGTTCAACTTGGCTCTGAATGCACTCACAGCACTGATCATGTCAGTGACATTCTTGTCTTTGCCTTGCAACTCACAGTTGAGATGGTTAAGTTTCCCTGTGATGTCCGTTAGAAAGGCAAGGTCGAGCTTCCACTCGGCGTCTTGGAGCAAAGCAGTGTCCTGACCTCTCGAATCCATGAATTCTTTTATTTCACCCAGAAGAGACAGAAAACGCTGTAAAACTCTACCCCTGCTGAGCCAGCGAATCTCTGTGTGCAGCAAGAGATCACCGTACTCAGCTGATAGCTCCTCCAAGAGAAGTTTGAATGACCTGTGTTGTGTGGCTTTGGAGCGGATGCTATTCACAATCTTCACGACCGGAGTCATGACGTGGTCGAAACCCATCACTTTGGCACATATTGCCTGCTGATGGATGATGCAGTGGTAATTTAGAAAACGTGGAAAATCTGGATCTCGTCGGCAGCGCGCAATGAACCCTGAATGACGGCCGGTCATTGCGGGGGCTCCATCGGTCGTCACCGATACCAACTTTTCCAACGGGATATTCTTTTCGGTGAAATACCGCTTCATGGCTTCATAGATGTCAACAGCCTTAGTTGTTGTCTTCAGGGGCAGCAAAGTCAGCATTTCTTCTTTTGTAGTGAAATCACTGAACACCATGCGAACGAAGACCATCAGCTGCGCCGTGCTACTGTTGTCCACAGACTCATCACATTGGATGCTGAACCATTTGCATGTACCCAGTTCACGGTTAAGCTGTTGCGTTAAGTCCGTGGACATCGCTGACACTCTCCTGGCAATGGTATTGGCACTTAGCTGGACATCTGAGATAGCAGCGATGATTTCTTTCCCGTTCTTATGGTCTTTGAACAAGGTGTCTGCTACCACGGACATTACCCCTTTCACAACCTCACCATCCGAAAAGGCCTTCTTGTTTACAGCCAGGTACTGTGCTGCCCTAAATGAGGCTTCAGTTGTAGCTACTGACTGTTTCACGGGCTTTGTGAAGAAAGATTGCTGCTTGCCCAAAGCTGCTTTGAGCTCACACACCTTTTCTGCCCTCAGTGTGCTGCCTGGTGGGTAGCTAGCATTGAACGTTCTGTGTAATGTAGAAAAATGTCTTTCCACATTGTGTCTCTTAGCCAAAGCTACGGCAGCTCCACAAATCAGACAAACGCTTTTATCCCTTACTGTAGTAAAGTTCCTGGAAGTGATATGTCTTTTTTTTCTTGCTTTCAGACATAGCTATTATTGAAAGACACGCAGAATTTATCCTTGTTTACATTTGTGTTCTAATGTTAAGGGGAGTCCGCGCAGTGGCGGTATAGGCTAATTGCGCAGTTAGTGACGTCTTTATTTACGTCACTAAATTCATTTTCAAATGTTGTAGGAAATCTTACAAGTTGTTCTCCTCTACAGCTAAACTCGTATTATAACACGAAAACGTTTACAAATATATATAATATTTTAAAAAATGTACTATGTGATTTAGAACTCTGAACTCTGCGTCAACCAATGGCTATTTTTAGAACATCCACGCGGGCGCCTCAAACGTTCCCGACGGGCTACCTGGTGCCCGCGGGCACCGTGTTGGAGACCCCTGCTGTACATTGTGAACAAATCCTCTTCCTCTTCCTATACTTCCCCTATGTCAACTTGTTCGCTGATGTAATGTGCTCCATGACCCCACTCCTTTTTGCGGTCCACCCACAATTTGGGTTTCTCAGGGGGTGAAGTGGCCCTACATGCCCTGCTTATGTACCTACACATATCACTTTTCATTTACAGTGGCGTGGCATGGGGAACATCTTTGAGGAAGCCAAGTTAGACAAGACCTCTAATCTATGTCCTTTTTTTGGGAGGAAGGTGTCCCCGTAATTGCAGTCTAGGTCAACTTGTGCAACACAGCAACATAGCCCATAGTCCAATTGGATTTAAATCCAATTTAAATGCTAGTATCTCCTGAGGAGTGAGGAGATTTCTCGTCAGACTTCGGCACCTACAGAACTGAGCAAAATAGACTTCTTAATGTCCCCATTGGTAACCTGAATCCCGTTAGCAAAAAAATGAGCTCCACCCAGCAGATAACCTACACAGATATACAGACTACAGATTGACTATAGGATACACAACAGCCGCTAGTATTTTAGTACATAAACACTATAAACTTCATGAAGTTAACAATGTACATGTCTCTCTCAGTGCAAAAGTCAGACTGAGAGATGAGTCAGCAGGCAACACCATTGTGCAAACGAGAAACACAATCTTGACTGTTCTTCTTGCACTCAAAGAAAATGACATCAGATAATGCAATCATTCTACATACTATTATATGTCGTTATACCACTAATGGCTTCATTTTCATCAATGGTTACATTGTATATTTTGTAACTCAAAGGTATACCAAAAGCTTTGCATATGACTAATAATTGATACATTTACAAATTGCAGTTTACACTTTATATTTACACTCTAGGGGGATGCAGAAAAGGTTTGTAAATGACTTGATCACATACACATAATTTTTAACAGGTAAAGAAGATCTACAAATGATATGTAACACATTTACATGTGATGATTTTACACTTTAGATTAGAGGGATGCAGAAAGCTTTATAAATTATCTAGCCATACGTTTACACATAATTTATAACAGGTAAGGAACACTTTGTAATTTGTACTGCAGTGCTTGTAAGTGCTGAGGGCTGGGGAGGGTAAAGACAGCTGTCTTTCTCTGACACTAGGGCTGTTTCTGCTATATGCAGACTATGCGGTTGCATAGGGCCCATGAAGCCACCAGGGGGCCTCCAAGCTGCCATTTTAGCCTTTTTATTAAAAAAAAAAAAAGTTCTCTCTTGGTAGTCAAGCGCCCTTGTGTGTTGAGTGAAAGCACCTATATGCAGTGTTTCCCCTACTATGTATTCAGCAGTGGCGCAGCGCCACTGCTGGAAAATCAGCGCCACTGCAAAAATCTTCACATGATCGGTATTTAGCACAACTACAACGTCATCTTGAAATTGCCAAGCGTTAAAGGGGAAATGAACCCAAAAACAACACTATGCTCCAACACTATATTTCATCACATGAATAAAGTTGATTGTGCTGCCATCAAATGTACTAACTCCATATAAAAAAGAAAATAATTTAACGGCTACAGTAACGGTGATTTGACGCGTCATCAAATCACCGGAAGAAAAATGCAGGACTACAAGTTATGAACGTTCTGAATGTGAATCTTCAGGAGAGCAGCCCTCTCGGACACACGGGGGGGAGGAGCTTTACTGGCAGGTTATAACTGGTTCACATTATCACCAGATCCAACCCAATTCACACAGAACCCAAGTCTCTGAGGTGGTAAGTGAATGTATTTAACACTGACCAACCTGGATACCCTGACCCCTGAAATAATTTATAAATGTGTATTCATTTAAAAACCAATAATTTACTATTCATTGCCCACCACATAATGAGCGGGCTCTACTACACTATCTGTCTTTTTTAATTTAATTAATGTAATCTAACTTTTTGTGTTAAACACCACCTGCCTTTTGTCATTGTTATTCTTGCGTACGAGTCATAATACCATTCCCAAAACTCATTAATGTGAATCTTGCGTTTGTTTCCATGTAATTTCCTAATGGGGACATCTCCTTTAGAGCCTATACACTGGTTTGGTCATCTACGCTCCAGCTATTGCACTGAACCAAAGTAAGTACAAGTAGGCCTATATTAATATGTGATCAGTTTAGCTGATGTCATGATAAACTGTGTTCTTCCATGAAATAACAACACTACCAACTCAATTCATTTAATTGAGTTCATGTTCCTCAACTCTGGGCTCTAAATATGAATAATACTTTTATATACGTCAACTGATTTTTTTTTTGCATTAAAGAAATGTGACTGTGTGTGTGTGTGTGTGTCTTGGACAGAAAAGTTTCAGGGTCGTGTTAGTATCACTTGTGTAGCGACCTGCTCTCTTGTTCCTCAGTCACTGGGCTGGACCTCTGGGGAGTGTTGGTGGTCACGGGCGTGGTGTGCATCATCTACTGTACCTTGGTTGGTAGTTGAAATATCATCTCTAAATCCCTTCAAATATATATTATCACGTTCATGTATCATGTTACTGTCATCTAAAACGTTCTCAACTTTAGAACTCGCAAAGCTCTCAAATTGAGTAAAACATGACTTTGTCAAGTTTTATAATGATTAGGTTAAATCATGGTGCAACATTAAAAGCATGTGACATGTGTTTTATTAACCCAGAGGAGCATGCTTTTTATGCCTATTGCAGGGTGGCCTGAAGGCGGTGATCTGGACTGATGCGGTGCAGTTGATCATCATGATGGCGGGCTTTGTTGCAGTCATCGCCAAGGGCGTCATCCTCCAGGGAGGCATGGGGAGAATATGGCAAGATGCTGCCGATGGCGGTCGCCTCGAAGCATTTGAGTAAGAAGATTAAAAAAACGCCACTCAATAAACATTGTGTTTGGTTCCAAGCAGTTTTTAGATCTGCAAAAGGATGGTGCCGTACTGTTAAGGGTTGGCAAATTGGGGATACTGGAACATGGAGCTTGAGAAAAGAGGTTGCGTTCAGAGCTAGAAGAACACATTTTCAAGAAGGACAAAACCTCGCTGCCCTCTCTGAAGTTGGAAGATGCACACTCTTGTAGGTGGCGATCCGAAGACATGGAAAGAGGGAACAGGGAGACCTTTATGATACACCCTGGAAGACAAGACTCCAAAAGCTCATAATTATACATCGTCATTTGAATGGCTTACTTCACTTTTTACTTTTTGTATGCCATCACATCCTTTTCATTAAAATGTACTGTATGTAAGTTTTGAGAGTTGTAAAGAGACAGAAAGCAGAAAATCATACGAAGGCAGGCAGTCAACTTGAAACAGATATTCTCACAGCGCATTTCACTCACTAATAGCTGAAGGATGGTTATGCTATGTTTTACAAATTACACTCAAATAATAGCTCCTATTTCCTAGCTACAGCAGCTTTAAGAGCACTTTACCTTTAATTCTAGCTTTGACCCAGACCCGCTGAAGCGACACACGTTCTGGACCATCGTAGTGGGTGGCAGCATGATATGGATCTCCATATACGGCATCAATCAGTCCCAGGTGCAACGCTACCTATCCTGCAAAAGCATGGCACACGCCAAAATGTAAGCTGCTTCCGACTGCACCCATCAACCCGTCATTCATTGAAGTCAAGTAGCAAGGAGGTGTTGTCTCAAAAGCTATTACTTTTCCTCTTTGCTGTTGTTTTAGATCCTTGTATGTGAATTTGGTGGGCCTGTGGGCAACTTTGAGTTTGGCCATGTTTTGTGGCCTCATCATGTACTCCATTTACATGAAGTGTGACCCCTTCACTAACAACGATGTAGGAACCCGCGACCAGGTAAGAGGAACACAGCATATCCCACATAACTCTCTATCCCATCAGATGGATCATATATGAAACTGGAGTACTGTGTGTCATAAATAGAACCAAAATTATGACAGATTATTATCAAATGAAAGGATTGTTAACTAATCAATTATCAATTATAATACATAAACTACATTCTGTGTCTATCCCAGTTGCTTCCCTACCTTGTTATGGATATTCTGGCAGACTACCCTGGAGTTCCTGGGTTGTTTGTGGCTGCCGCTTACAGTGGGACTCTTAGGTGAGGCCCGAGAGACCAGCGCACTTCACTGTAGTGTAGAAAGGATAGACAGAAATATGGTTATTTTCTGTTGGCAGCCAAAGGTTCGGTTTACTCTTAGTCCAGTGACTGCCGTGCTTTATAGAGAAGATAGGTGATTAGAAATTGACAACATCTGCCACTATCATACCTCTCTTCTAATCCTGCACCCCCACATTTAGCTTTTCACATTGAAATAGAAATCAAGGGCATGAAAAGCACTGTTCTGTCCACAGGCCAAAGGTGAATGAAGTGCTGCTGTGTACATGTTTAGCAGCATATTGACTGTACATGTCTTATCTTAGCACAGTGTCGTCCAGCATTAATGCACTGGTGGCTGTCACGGTGGAAGACTTTGTCCGGCTGAAATGGCAACACCTGACGGAGAAGCAGCTGTCCTGGATCAACATGAGTCTCAGTGAGTCCTGTTCTAAACTCACAAGCAGTGGTGCTCGGATGAGAAATGCATACTAGCAATGGGTTAACATCGCAATTGTGTGTGCTTGAAACTCATTCTTGTGAAATCCTTACTCTACTGATAGCGATTTACTGTTGCACTTTCTTCTAAGAAATGTACTGATTGTAAGTCGCTTTGGACAAAAGCGTCTGCTAAATGCCCTAAATGTAAATGCTCAGTGAACAAATGAGATACATTTATGTTGTCCTATGCAAAGCCAGCAGTATAGAACATCAAGTCAAGCTCTTTCAGTGAGTCATTGTTGGGTCAATTGATTTTTAAATAAGGCTGATGTAGACACACAGCTTGTAAAAATGCTACGGTAAGATACAGCATATAAACACAAGCATGAAGCAAATGCCATAGAGTAGTCCTAAAGTTGTTCATTTGAAAGTTTAGTTATGGTATCTAGTGTAATTCTGTAGGACTACTCTATGGCATTTGCTTCATGCTTTTTAGTTATATACACTTTAACAGATTTTCCATATTTTTCTGCACATATATTTTTTATCATTGAGCAACCCTGTGCCCAACTGCTCATATACGTAGTTCTAAATAATAAAACATTACATCTCACCAATCAAATTATTTCCAACATTACAGGTGTATTATATGGTTTTGTTTGCATTGGGATGGCGGGAGTAGCTTCGATGATGGGAAGTGTTCTGCAAGTAAGCATAATTTACATCATTATTCATGATTCATGGGAGGGATGAATATGGCCGATAAACAGCTGTATATGTTGGCCTTCATCCCCACCTGCTGTTGATTAATGCAAATATGTCCTGATCTTACATGTCCATGTTCGTTTTAGGCTGCTCTGTCCATATTTGGAATGATCAGTGGGCCTCTTTTGGGCCTGTTCTTCTTGGGAATGTTTTTCCGCACAACAAACTCGATCGTGAGTAATTCAAGAATGCTTACAAGAATGCTATTCATCTTATATAACTACACATACTTCCAAATGATATGAGTGGCATCACATTGTCTATTCATCTTGACTCGCCAGGGGGGGCTGACGGGACTGCTTGTAGGCCTCGTATTGACTATGTGGGTGGGTATTGGAGCTCAGCTCTACCCACCGACGGCTGATAAAACCAACCCACTGCCACTCAGCACCATCAACTGCATCAATAATTACACAACGACAGCATCGCCGTGGACCAGTGCGCTGCCACTAACCAATGAACCCATGTGAGTAGAGCAAGTCCTTCAGGGCCTCACTGAACCAAAACAGCAAGCAAACAGCGAAGCGGACAAACGACAGCCCAGAGCAGGGGTTTTCAAAGTGTGAGACAGCGTGCCCCCCTTTAGAAAACACTAAGTCCTTTAAAATGATTACAATATTCCCTCAGCTGATTTATGTTTAAATTGTGTTGTCATTTGTTTTAACAATTTGACTTATTTCCAATGCGATTTATTTCTTGCTGGGGTGCTTGACTATTAAACAAAAGTGCTCTGCTCTGCAATGCACTTAAGGACTGACTGGGTTGCACCAGCAAGTTTGTTACTAAGTCTGTGCGTAAAGTCCTTACTAAGTCCTTAGTCACCACTAGTTAGTTTCAAACTAGCAGTTTACTAAATTCAGTTGCATGACCAATACTTTAGTAATGTCTTAACTAGTAACAACTTAGTAAGCATAAGTTGAATTTAAAGGAGCTATACACAATATTTAGCCACTAGATATCGCACTACAGCACCAGGTTTAAACTCAGAACAAAACAATTGGGCGTGTTCTTGACCTTTTCAACTCCTCCCCCCTAACTGACTGTGAAGACCCAACAACATAAAGGTACGTAAGTACAGCAGGCAAGCAAGAGGATGTACATCACTTCATCTCGGAAAAGCCAGACCAATGTTGGTCTTATCTCTCTCTCCTTGTCGGAGGACTTTTTAGCCAAAGTTTGTTCTGTGGAGGACATTCAGGATGGTCGCCTTTAGCTGAACGCTTTGAACTGAACTCTGCCATCACACCGTTTAAAACGCTGTGTGCAATGTCACTCTCGGGAAAGGGCAACGGTTTCACAGGGAGGGACTAACATGAACTTTCATGCACGGCGCGTGCGGCTGGCCCGGCTACCAAAACAAAGAAAAGAGAAGCTCGGATTACAACACACACAGAGGGAGTGTGCCTTCATTCTCTGGTCAGGACGCCATTACTCCACTGTATCTTTACATAGCCAATAGTTGTTTGCTGCTATATTAATGTTAAAAATATAATCTATAGCTCCTTAATGCAGTTTGTTTGCTTCAACATGATGACAACCAAGTTGTAACGAATCTATGAACAAGCTATGATGTAAACAAGGAAGTGCTTGGGAAGACCAGAGAGGATATACATTTGCATGACACAGTCAGCATTGACTGTATGTTTTGTTGTACTCATGTACTCTAAAATAGCTTTGTGTTGTAAATAGGGATTAAAAACTAAATGTAAAAGTGAACTAAAAGTTCGAGTGTTCCCAGCTTCTCCTCTAATTAATAACTGCCTAGAACCTTATAGGAGAACGGTTAATAACGTTATTTCTAAATGTTCGTAATTACAAAATGATTTATATATCAATAATAGGATAAAATAAATAAGCATCAGAAAGAACAAAACAACAGATTATTTGCAACTTTGCACAAGGCTGAATGAGTAATGCATCGGATTTAGGCCTACCTGCATGTAGCCTGACAGCCCCTCCCTAACCCTCTAACGGTTAGAGGGTTAGGGAGGGGCTGTCAGGCTACATGCAGGTAGGTAGAGTCTACTGTACGTTCACACCAGAAGCGAATTGTGCTGCAAAGACGCCGGAAGTCATTCACTTTCTATGGGCAAGAGCGTCCAAAGCGTCACAAGCGTCAAACGCTTCCAGCGTCAAAAGTTGAGCGTCCAGAGCGTCAAAAAAAAGTTGAAGTCAGTTTAACTTTATGCAAATGACTATGACGCGTTTCAGCTGCAAAAACTGACAGCCAATCTGAATGTAGACGCTCTCCGTTTGGGTGGGTCCCGGGGAACACCGGCACTTTGGTTCCTACTGTACTTTGTTGGTTCCTACTGTAAAATGCCGACGGAAAAGATAATCGCGGCTGTGGCGGGGCGCCCGGTGTTGTACGACCCAAGCCTTTTTTATTTCAGAGACGATACCGTAATAATCAGCTTAAATATCATTTTTACAAACACACGCACGAAGCGGGCCGCCTATTAACGGCATGGACCAAGCGGTTCTGGACCAGGAAGGAGACATTGAACACTTAATCGTATTTACCGTATAACTGCACACAACTTTATTTAAAAGCAATCAAATGGAAAACGTGTGTTTGTATTGTGGTGTCCGGTGCGTGTGGATGTGCGGCTCCTCCGGCGGAGCGGTTCATGTTAATAGCGGAGTCCGGGAGCCGAGGTTCACCTTCACGGCGTAGTTACGAGGGATGTGCGACTATCGTTTATCAAACAAGCAAAACCGTCTCTGCAATATGGCCAAAGTGTATGGGAGTTCACTCTTTGATATGGCTGTCTAAAAGCATACGGCTCCTTTAAATGCGTCTGCATAATTTAATTGTACGTCATGCGTCTTGAGCGACAAAAGCGAACAAAAATATTCGCAGCGAATCTTTATGAGCGACCAAAGCGTCTTTGCAGCGCAATTCGCTTCTGGTGTGAACACACAGTAACCCTAAACCTGCATGTAGCCTGACAGCCCCCCCCCCAACCCTCTCCACACTCCAAATAAATGAGGTGAAAAGAATAATCTAAAATGGGGATTCATGCAAAGAAACTATTCGTTAATGCTAGTGCTACAAATGTGATTAAACAACACTAATAGGATGGGTGCAGGTGAAGGCTAAATGCAATCTCACCATGTCACAGTTGGATGCAGGGCCAGGGAGCTATGCTCATTATCTGGTGGTAACAGGCGCATAACAGGCGGTCTGGGGAATACCGCGTGGGCAAAAATTACATCACTTCTGGAATACAACTTCCTTTGAAAATGTATCACATTTCAAGAAAAGCTAATTGGAACGATAAATAACGTTATTAACCAGTTATCTAAAATTGAAAATACGTTTTCACTCCGGAACAACTGAAATTGTTTTTGTTCCTGTTTTTGATTACGTTCATCCTAAAATGTTGTTTGTTTACGGTTATCATTCTTTGAACCGTTTCTAATCCCTGGTTGTAAAAAAACACCTGCTAGGAAAGTTAAACCGGCACAGTATCCAATAGCGCTGAATGTGCTGCCAGATTGACAGTAGCTAGCAGCTGATCATGGAAAGCCATGACAACAGCCTGCTGTCTGTTGTGGAGGACTTCTCACCACCACCTTTGCCTACGCTGCGGACTTTGCCGAATCAGACAGGGATGAAAATGAGGAAGAAGACGACCATGATGAGGCCATATACAGTATGTTCGAGCCGACCAGCAGTGCTGCTGGTGAAGGAGAGACGCAGGCTCATCCCCGCGATGGAGCTGAAGTATTTTAATTGGATGCAAAATTAGTTGCCCCGTCATCAAACATTGGAAACTTTTTTACAGTAAGAGAAAAGACAGGGAGTTGAATGTTAACATACTAAAACAAGTTTTTTTGTTTCATATATTTCAAAATCTCAAAATTAATTTCCTGGAATTCAAATTCACAAGTAAACTTGGGTGGGCAGCAGGGGTGTTTGCTCTGCTCTCATTTTCTCCTCTCGTCCTATCTTCTCCTCTTCAGCCCTCTCTTCTTCTCTCCAGGATTTGTCACATTGTACTTTTTATATCTGACAGTAATTATGACACAAAAAGAAAAATTACCCTCCAAAATGGACTGCGTGCATTTTCTTTTCTTTAATGTGCGGAATAAGCACCAACAGCAAAACCTCTGTTCTGTTGTCTATTATCCATCTCCTCACAGATAAATTGTCTCTGTTAGTCTCTTTTCTCTTTCCTAATGCTAACCTCTCTAGTCCTCTGCTCTCCTCTCTCCTCTCCAGTCCTTTCTTCTCTCCATGTCTCTCATCTCCTCTCCTCTCTCTGTCCTGGTAAAAGAAATATTAAGTTTATCCTTGACTATCTACATATTTCACTCTCATCTGACACCTCAAGACACCCATAGACTTTTCTCAATAGCTAGCTACTTTTGTATTAGCCTGGTCACCAGCCCCTCGTACTACATTTCATTTGTACAGAGAGTCTGGCCACTCACCATTGACAATTGTTAACTAACTGAAGGCGGGTGCTCTGTTGAAGTTTAAAACTATTGGCTCTGCCCAGTGCCACTCCGAATCTGCCATAACCAATCGCTAACGTTTGGTCGTGACGTATTTCATGCGCCAGAAACCACGTTGCGCGCAGTCATAGAAATAAACACTAGGGCCGTGTTCCGATAGCCGTACTTCCCGTACTTAGTTTGAGTACGTAGGGTGTTCCGATTATGATCGCGGCAAAAGAAGTGTACTTGAAAGGACCCGTATGTGTACTCAAAACGGCCAAAATGCTGAGTGTGCTACGGGGTACCAGAGAATGTCTAATAAGGAGAGAAGTTCCACTCTCGGTTTACTTCCGGGTTCTGAACTGTTGCAGTTCCCCTCTGGTTCCATGTGAGGGCGCTTACAGGACGAGGGCAGAATGAATGGCGGTCTATGGAGCTATACCCCTCAAACTCCACTTTTCTCAGGATATAATTTTTTGTCTAGTAATTTGAATGTTGCTTTCGAAAGGGGACGCAAAGAAATTACACATTGCTGGGTGTTAGATTTTTTAGAGTCACTTATTTGCTTTAAAAAAGTATTTTAAAATGTCAATGACGTCATACTCATCTTACGACCAGAGATACTGCTTTACGGCAAGCCTCTCCCTTTCCCTCAAGGCATCGATAACACAGCAGTACAAACATAACGATACGCAGATAAAAGTGCCAGCAACCAAAAGAAGTTGCTGTGTTAAAAAAAGAAGAACTTGGGCGAAATTGTCCACCATAACATTGTGGTCCCGCTTCGGATGCCAAGATGCCATCAAGCAGATCTCTGGTCGTAATCAGTCCTTCACTGACCAATCAGCGTTCATTAGCAGAATGCTAGCGTGTTATGGGCAATAACAACACGTCCTGTAAGAAATCGAAAGGACATAAGTACTCGTTCATTCAACTTTCGTTCTATAACCTATGTTGAACTTGTAAGAACTACAATCAAATCGGAGTTTTTTCAATGAGAATCAGGTGAAAGAGACACATTTAGCCGTGTAGCTCCATCTGCTCCCATTCATTCTGCACTCACAGGCGATCGCCCCCAGTGGAGCTCTGGTGGAACTGCAACCAGAATTCGGTACAATGGGACTTAATAGGGAGTGGACAGGCTCTCCGTAGACGGGCTCTGGGGGTACACTGGGGGTATATTACATTTATTTAAAACAAGATACATTTGTGTGTGTGGATCAGAAATGTGTTTGTGAAACTTATTTTTGTTTATGGATTTATTTTACATTTATACATGCCGAAATCCATTTGTGTGTGCATTGAAATGTATTTGTGAGAAGAGAGTAATTTATATATAAATCACAAAATACATTTGTGAATCCTTCTCTGTGCATTCATTATTAATGAGACTGTTCTGACCCCATACTATTGAGTACGGATAGTGTACTATGTTTAAGTGTACTCACGGAAGTTAGTGTACTCACAGATATCGGAACACGGCCCAGAAGTCGCGTTGAGCCTCTTGGAATGCGTCGATGCGGCCGCCATCTTGGTACAGTGGATCAGTGAATCATTTGACTACGCCTGCGAGTGAAAGATGCCAGACTTTTGACTTTATATATATATATAATTTGCAAATTATATATATATCAAATTTTATATATATATATATATATATATATATATATATATATATATATATAAATAATATACCATTTCATGAATCTTTATACCTGAACAAATGTTGAATATATGTATGTCTACTAAATGTTGAATCTTTATACCTGAACAAATGTTGAATACATGTATGTCTACTAAATGTTTAAAAAAACAAATAAATAAATAACAGCATGAACATAAATGTGGAAAGTATTTTCCTTGCCTGGAAAATGTATTGTGTAATTCATTGTCTCTACAAAGCTGTACAAGATGCCTGTGTCTATGGACTAGTCCTTCATTTTATTTATTTATTTATTTTTAAAGCAGGTAAAAATATGTTACTCTTGTACCATATTAAGATATAGTATTATTTGCCTGAAAATAATTGTGCACAGTAGTAGTAGTAGTTCTCTACAAATGCCTTTTACGTATAGTGTGCTACCCCTGAGATTATGGTGGTTGCAGGTAAGTAAACGGGTAATCAGGGCGGCCGTATCGACGCATTTCAAAAGGCTCAACGCGACTTCTAGTGTTTATTTCTATGCATGTCAGGCGCACTTTATCTCCTCCCCTATCTTCTCCCCTGCTCTCCAGTCATCTTTTCTCCTCTCTTTTCCTCTGCTCTCCTCTCCAGGTCTTTCCTCCTCTCCTCTGGTCCTCTCTTTTCCTCTCCTCCCCTCTTTCATTTATCATTTCCCACACAATTTCCCCAACAGTCCCAACACTTATTCACTGGCCAGAGAGAAAAAAGAAAAGTTACATTTAGCGCAGATCTTTCTGACGTACCTTCTTATTACAATCGGTGAGTGATGCTGGTCATGCAGTAAACATGTTCTCTCTCTCAGGGTTAGGCCGGCTCTGGCAGACAGCTTGTACTCCCTGTCCTACCTGTACCTTTCCCCTTTGGGCACCCTGTGCACCATGGTCATTGGCCTGCTGGTCAGCATCCTCACAGGTAAAGGCATCATCATCCAGCTCAGGCTCCTGAGTCTAAATGAAGACCAGTGGTTTCTATTTGGTCTGTTATTTTCTTAGGTGGATGTAAGCAGGAAAGCCTGGACAGTAATCTGTTTGTGAGGAAGAGCGACTTGATTTGTTTCAACTGCTGTAGCGACCATTCCAAGGTAAGAGAAGGACAAAGGGATTGGGTAGTAGTAGTTCCTGCCTGTTACTTACTGTGTCGTCCTTTGCCTACACAGATATCCGACATAGAGAGTGAGGATGACGCGAAGACAGAGAAAAAGTTGGATGCATGTCACAAGTTTGATACGATGAAAGATGTGGAGAAAGTCACCCAATTTTAAAAAAGAGTGGATCACTATATTGTAAAACGGACAACAGAACAAAAGTCCCTGTTAGCACATTTATACCAACAGAGAGCAGATTGTCTCTGAGCTAATTAAATTAAACGTTAGAATACCTGGCAGGTGTTCAATGAAGACTGCAGTGAATACTGCCCATCACTTAAGGTATCTTTTCACTATGAAGGCTATGAACGCCCGCACATTTGCCTATAGATAAGTCCTCCCAAATGGAAGACAATGAAAATTGTAGAATGTTTATGTATTGTAAATATATAAATATTCTGTATATGTAGTTGTAATATTACATTATTAATGATTGTGTTTTAAAATGAAAAAAATAAATATGAATAATGCTTAGCCTTGTCTTTGTACAATACCTTTTTTTGTTTGTGTGTGTGTGTGTGTGTTAGTGTGAGAGAGAGAGAGTGAGGGCTAGTGTCTCAATCACATGTAATTGATAAGAGGTTAAATGTGTGTGCCCGATTAATTTTGTATGCATAGTTATGTATGAGTAATTGAGAGGAAGAATATTATTGAGAATGAATCCAGATTAGAGACTGTAATAACCTCTGCCCCTTATCACCTTGGCAACATGCAATAAAGGAAGTTAACAAGAAATGACCCGCCCACTCCTACCTGGCAGGATGAGCTCATTTGGCTGTTCCATGTTTGCAGGGAGTGGAGAGAGTAAACACTGATAGGAAAGGGTGAGGGACTTCGGATAATGAACTTACTTTCTCTTGTTACGAACCGCGTGAGGTGAGACAAACTCTTTTTACTAAAATTATACGCCGGAACAGAAAAGTGAAATATTAAGTAACACAGATTGCCAACAGGAGGTTAGTTACTATGCTTATTTTGTTATATGTTTGTTTTATGGCACAACAGACATGCCATAAAACTTATGAGGGTAAGGCTTGTGGCTTGTTGTGTCTAAAACACCTACTGGGTGGGGGTGAACTCGCCTTTGACATAAACTCAAATATAGTCATAGCACCATCTGAATAGAGCCCAATAAAACACAACTGTGCTAACTTGATGGTCATGGATGATTTACAACCATTTCCAATCTCTTTGCATTCTTTCCGTTTCTGAACTCAGAACAAACAATGCACCAGGTCCTGGAAACAAACGTTGCCTTGTTGGTATGTTGTCTTCTCGCTCTTTCCTTTGCTGCAACTACACTGACACTAGAGGACTTGATGACAACGTTGGCCAGCTTGACAGTGATACCTCCTACTAAAGACCTCACCCATACTAC
The DNA here is from genome assembly GCA_030340625.1 of Merluccius polli. NCBI lineage: Eukaryota > Metazoa > Chordata > Actinopteri > Gadiformes > Merlucciidae > Merluccius > Merluccius polli. The sequence continues at coordinate 101,554 of JAOPHQ010005138.1, forward strand.
AGTCACTCCAGTGAGCACCACCAACAATGACAACCCCGTATCTCCAACCAACACCAAAGTATCTCCAACCGACCCCTCCGTATCGCCCGACCACATGACTGTTCTTACCGGCACTACCTTGGGATCTACAGCTGCTAGCGCTTCAAGCCAGGCTTCAACACGCAGGAGCACAACACAGCCTCCGGACAGCACCACCGCCGCCACCACCTGGACCTTTCAAACCTTTACCACCACAAACCCTGAAGATGAAACTTCAACCCAGACACATCAAACAAGACCAGCAACCCCACCAGCTGATGGTGGGGTTGCAGAAGGTGAGCATAGAGCTGCTTCTTCTCAAGAACGGAATTCATCTATTTTGATTGTAATATTATATTTTGGATGTATTAGTCTTACCAATCACATTCACTGGCTTTAACATTTGCACAATTGTCTTTTTGTCATTATTTCTGTGTGAATAGGTTTGAACCTGAACAATTCAGACAGGAATATGATGATCATCTTTAGCGTGGTGCTCATAGGGTTTGTTTTGGGGTCAGTTATATATCTTCTCCATAGATGCAAACAGAGACTGCAATATTCCCATCACCCTCTTTACAACACGGGTAAGAATTGAAATCCCTCTTTATTTTATACAATCAATACAAACTCATTATGTTGTTATGAGCTGCTGCAAACCCTCTCCATTTTCAACAGATCAATTTGAGGCTGATGATGACACGCTAGTCATCTCGGGAGGACTGTATGATGGACATGCAGTGTTCGACCAACCAGCACCCACTACAGACGCATCACTCCACCTTAACTTCCTCAATGACAGAGACAGAATTCCTACATTTTAGGTCATTGATGGCTCACTTGAAATAAAGTAAGATCACATGACATATTTTTTTCAGAACTGGAATTTCAACAACTGTGAACATTGACATATACCCCAGATACATTGTGGAATGTATTATACTGTATTTTTAATGCCAACAAGAACAACAATGCAGAATCTTTGTAATTATAACAATCTGTACTACGAATAGCAATGAATTGATAAATCAATAAAAAACACAACTTGAAACTAACACATTTTGTGTCTATGGTAACGAAACACAAATGGAACAGCCATGCTTGACTATGCGACAGCATTTATGAGAACATCTAACAAATTCATAACAAGTACCTTATTGAAATGCCTAAAATGGCTTAAAGATAATGAGTAAACATGTTGTTAGTACACAGACACACACAGACTTTAAAGTCCATACAAAGTTAAATAAGTTTTGCACAAACAATGCTACTATGCTTACTGATGGGTACTTTCTAAAACTTAAAAGCACTGTTCTAAGCAAATACTTTTTGATCCTTCTTTTTCTTTCTGTCTGAGCCAGTGACAGTAGTCCAACCAGCATCTCTCATCCTTTTAATTGCAGCCATCTTCAGTGACTTTCCAGGGGATTTATAAACAGCAGGGCTTTGAATCTAAAATAAGGGTTGACACCATTTCATTGATATGGGATAAAGAGGAGAAATGCATGCGAGAGTTTTTTAATTGGAAAATATGGTCGACATTACCGCCTTGAAGATGTTTACTTTGCGCTGCGTTGCAGAGAAACGTGATCCAGGTTCATTAGCAAATGTCTATCAAGAAGAGGGACAATTAACACTTGTTCTTTCATCAGTATTACAGACGTCATCCATCTAGTTCTATTAAACCATCTCAAAGACACTTTCTGCCATGGGAACATCTTACCAGGAGATCATTGTGCTCAGAGCTGTCAGACTTGGGATCGAGCTCCAGGCTGCCCTTTCTCCAAGGAGCTGATCTCTCCACAGATGGGGGGGTTCTGATTCTGTAGGACTGTAGTAGAATCCAAAGACAGACGATCATCAAAGAGATCCCACATGACTGAAGTATTCAAGAGGCTGCAGAAAGGTCATTGGGTTTACCTTGATTTTTGGTGTGGCTCTTAACCTGCGTATGGCACCTGTGCTCCAAGAAGGTGTCTTGAGGTCTTCTTTTACAATATCCTTCGAAAGAAGAATTGCTGTGTCAGTCTGAGTGAATGCTACTGAGATAGCAGGGGCGAGTCTTAATTGTTGTGCATCTATCATACCTTGGTTTTTGGTGTCGGCCCAGATATTTTTATGGTATTACAAGAAGGAGTTTTCATGTTAGATTCCTTGGATATTAAAAGTAAACACAAATGTATTGCTTTTACTGTCGTTATAATATAGTACATTATATAACAGCAGGACACAAACTATGCCCTTAACTTACAAAGAACACAATAAAAAAAAGAATCCTACAAGCATAAACTTACATTATATGATGAAAGTACTATAGAGCACTGGCGGACTCTGGTGCCCCCATGATTGAAAAAACATTGTGAAAGTACCCTGAGTGCCTGATAGGGTGCCCCTTCATGCAAAAAACGATGATGATGTGCCCTCTAGAGCAAGACAATTCAATGTATATTAGTGAGTGACAGTGTCCCAAAGGGTGCCCTTTCCAGTAGAGAAAATGTGATGCAGTGCTGTGAGAAAACATGATGAATGCCCAATTAGGTGCCCCTCTAATGGAGAAGTGCCCCCTCACCTGGATAAAATGTGATGCAGTACTGCAAAGGGTGTCACTACATGCGTGAGAATGTGGGGAAGTTTCCTAATGGATGCCCCTCCAGTGGAGAAAATGTGATGTAGTGCCATATAGGTGCCCTTATAATGGGATAAACTTGAGGTTCCCTACAGGTGAATTTCTGATGTAAAAAGCTCATAAAGTGCCCTCTTAGTTGCCCTTCCAAGTGTGAAAACACGATTTCTCACTTGGAAGAAATTTCATGCCAGTGAAGAAAATTAGATGCAGTGTCCTCCAGTCTCCCCTACAACGTGCCCTCTAGGGCAGGCTTTCCCAAAGTGGTGCCATGATGACAGTCTAGGGGGGCCGCCGAATACTTTGATAAGATTTTGAATTTACCTCTCAAACCCTGCTTACATTCAAAACACATTGAGTAACCATTAACAAATATTTTCTGCGTTTTTGTAAGGGTCAATATCTAGCTAGCATTTTGATGTAATCTCACTGCACTGTCCTTGTTTTTTTGATTTTTCAATGTACCCTTTAGGTTAGGTTAGATTGTGTAAGGTTAACTGTATTTGATAGTAAAAGACAAAGTAAATTCTTGCCAACGATGACACAATAAAGTTGTTCAGATGTTCAGATGTCAGAGGGCTTCATACAGTCTGAGCTGTAACCTTGACATCCTACTACAGTGTGTGATCCATACTGACTACTTATATATGGACACTACAAGTGCTTTTATAGATAGCTGTATCACATGTTTTAGCCTAGATGCCTAGCTAAGGAGCTAGCTAACTAAACAGGTAGGCCTACCTTGCTTAGCTGATTCTATGCTAACCTGTGGATTCAATTTGGAAATCAAGCAGAAGTGTAAAAATCCTTCCCTAAGGGAATTATTTTATGGTAATTGGCACAAAATGCCCATAGGACTTTAAAGTTTGTTGTGAACTGCTTTTTCAATTAACTTACGAGCGGAGTTTGCATTGGCCTCTACCCTATGGTTACTGAACGCCAAGGAGGGAAAGAAAGTTGAAGCTCATAAAAAAGGAGCTGGAAAATGCTGCGAGAGCCAGCTCTTTGAAAAGTTGGGTCCAAAGCTGCAATAGTGAGGGCGGAGGTAAGAATAAAAGTAAGTCCTCTCACTGCTAGCAATGTACTGGCTTGTCTCACAGAGAGAGAGAATGGAGGGAGAGAGGGAGAGAGATTTGAACAACATCTTTCGGATTCCTTAAACCTGTCTAACCAGTTTAACAAGATTGATACTGGGTGACACAGGTGCGTGTGTGTGTGCGTGTGCGCTCGCAAGGTTATACTTTTAATCTGGATCGCCTAATAACAATGAAGACTATTTCATCATACATGATGTATAGGTGCCCTTTTTTCCGCCCCCGCCCTTCAAACAGCCTGAGTCCGCCACTGCTATACAGTATATTTTAATAGGTATATTTAAAAGTAATGCAAGTTGGTTTCCACCAATTTACCTGGATGTTTGCAATTGTAGAACTTCCACGGTCCTCATTTTTGCATGCTGTCCTCTTGGTCCTAATGTTTGTTTCTTTCAGAGTTTCTATGTTTTCCTAGAGTTACATGAATAAATGTTAAGCAACTAACAGTACAACCACAACCATAATTCAGTTTTAATGTCTTGCTCTTTGCCTCTGATTGTTGACTGATCTTCAGTGAAGAAATGTCTTTCTTTAATTCATGCAACTCCGTCTGTAGATGGTCCTAATTGCAAATAAAAAGTAAGCATTAGGAAATTAAGCACACTATTGAGAACACCTCAACAGCTCTTACCTTCTCTTTCATCTCTTTCTTCAGATCCTTTTTCAGGCCATCATTTTCAATCTTATTCTGGGAAAGCTCCAACTCCTAAAGAGAATAACAAGACGATGGCAAACAGTGGTGCTATATTTTCTTAAGTCAAAATAAAATAGATATTTTAGAATAGTACCAGTGCACTTCTTCGGGCAACAGCCTCCTTCTCATTCTTTTTGTTCTCTTCAAGCTCTGCATCCTTTTCTTTAACCATTTCATCATACTGGTTCTGATAATGACAAAACATGATCAAAGATATGTCACATATGCTGCAGATGTTTGATGTTGGTATATATTTCCACAAAGCCATCATATGCTGAAAGTGGTTATTTTACCTTGTGTTTTTCCATTAGTGCAACCATGTCGGCTATCTTGTGTTGACATTTAAGTTCCACGTCCTCCTTGTTCTTATTGGCTTCTGAAGCTGTAAGCTTCAGTATTTGCACCTATACAAAGAATGTGATGGATTTTTTGTTGTCGTCTTAAATGGAAAATGTATTTTGTCTACATTGAACGACGGTGATCACCTCATTTTCAAGCTCAGCTGCCATAGTAGTTTTGACCCCAAGAACTTCAAGTAATCTTTGATGTTCTTCTTCCTTCTCTCTTTTCATGTGTCCACATTCCTCTTTTAGATAGTTCATCTAAAGCACAATGATGTATTAATATTCACATTATTAATGTCAGAAGCGACTGGAGCAAAATTGACTCTACGTACCTCATTTTCAAGTTGACCGCATCTTTCAATCTCTTTTGCCATCTGTCTTTTAAGTGTTTTATTCTGAAATTATACAATTAAATGATTAGTCATCATAAAATATTCTGTGTGAGTTTATGTGTGTGTTTATAACAACCAAACCTCTTTGTTGCATTCTTCCTGGGTCTTAGACTTAGCTTCATATTTTGTCTTGAGATTGCACAGCTAAAAAACAAAAGATGAATGAATGAGATAATGTATCACTGTCTGATAATGTGAGGAAGTAGTCCTAAAATCTGCCTTGCTACCTTTGCTTCCATCACTTTAATCTGCTTCTCTTTTTTGGTTATTTTGTCCTGCAAGTCCTCATCCTATATAAATATGAAACACATTTGATGAATGATTTGATTGAACAGTTTACAAAACTTTACAAGCCCTTGCATTTCAACAGTTTAACAAGCATGTGTTCAAAATGTGTTATGAATATGAAGCTTACACTTTGCAATAAATTATTCTCCAAATCCGCTGTTTTTTTATATTGATCCTGGATTTGGATATTCAATGAACTCACTTCCTCTCTAATAAATACAAATGTAAAATGTATTACAAATCCATACAAATATTAAGCATTTGATGGTTATAATAGTGCAATATTAAAAACCTGTGACCACTGGAAACTAACCGTAAATGTTGGTTTTCCTCTTCTAATCTTCGGATTTCTCTTGCAATGTCCATCTTCCTTTCTTCACTAGCCTGGTTAATTAAAGCATATCCACGTTTTGTAATTTTCTTAAAAATTGAAGTACACTAGAACTGAATGTTTCAATATACTCAGAAGATAATTCAAGACACCCTTCTTTGTGCAGACCTTCAATTTTTCCTCCAGCTTTACTGTGTCAAAGCATCCACTGTCAAATTGCTCTTGGATGGTCTTTTTCTCAGAGTGCACATCATTGAACCTTGACAACAGCTCTCCATACCTTATTCTGAAGTACAACACATAACAATGTTATTTCATGTAAAATTCAAGAATATACTGCACATAACAACTCACTCATGTTGCATTATGTCTTTTTTCAGTTGTTCCATCTGAGAGGTTGATACTCGTCTTTTCTCTGTCTCAGTCAATAACCGGCTTTCCACTTCCTGTACTTTTTCCTGGGGGTCAGACACAATGTCATTGTGAACATCATGGCCTTCTTTCTATAGCCATGCCCTCAATGCATCAATGCATTATTATATTAAGTTGGAGTTGAACACATGAGGTACTTAATGAGAGAACATTGATTTGGAACCAAACCTCTGCCATGCTGGCCTTCTCTTTGAGCTCGTTGTGTGCCTTTTCAGCTGTCAGACACTCCCTCTCCTGTAGGTCCTTTTAAGCAGATACAATCTCAACTTTACTCTGAACCAAAGTTAACTGCATTGTTTATTTGAAAACTGGACTTTGTCATTATTTATACAAGTAAGAACATGGTGTTAAGGGAAAACATCTGTGTTTTATATTGTATTTTTTATTGTATATTGTGAGTAATTGATTACGTATTTTCATCACCTTATAAAGTTTGGCTTCCTCATTTGCTCTTGAAAGCTCAGCTGTTATTTCCTGAACTTTGGCTTCAATACATTTGTTCCGCTCCCAGAGCAAGTCAAGTGATTTTGATGTATTCTTCTGAGAGCACAGACCGAAGCATAACAAAAATCTCAAATGCCAGCTGTATACTGAAATAAATTATTACATTTCCAGCAGCAGGAAATGTACAGATATTCAATTAAAAAAAGATATTGCTACCAGTTCATCCTCAGCAACTTTGATCTGCTCATCTTTTTTTCGACTCTGCTCCCTGGCTTCTTCTACAAAATGTAATTCTTCTTTCAGTTCTTTTAGCGTAGCAATTATATTGTGGAAATGGTAACTTCATATATTTTAGAAGGCTTACCCAAAACTACCATGGTGTTCCCCATCTCCATACTGATGCTTTCAAGCTTAAGCTCAAGCTCCTTTCCTCTTGAAAAATAAAAAATGAAAAATGCATGTCAACATGTACTGGAATGGGAAAATGATGGATAATTATTCAGGTCTGAATAATACCTTTCCATTTCAGATGTTAGTGAGGATTCTCTCTCATTTGCTACAGCATGCATTTCCACTAGTGTCTTTGCTTGTTGATCTTTAACTTTGCTGAGCTCCTCTATTTTCAAATCTTTCTTTTGGTTTAATTGTTGATATTCTTCTTTGTTTTGTTCCAATGCTGAAGTAATACTGGCCAGGTTGCTCTTGGGAGGAATATATAACATTTGAGTCAATGTATTTGAGCCTACCTCTCCTACTCCTATTGAGAAACAGTAACACTGCCTACCTCTGTTTCTTCACACAGCTTTTCTGCATGTTCAAGTTTTTGAAGAAGAGAGTCCTGTTCATATTTTGAACTTTTGAGAAGTTCACTGTGTTGACCTGTAGCAATATGTCATCATTTGTATAGTTTTATTGATATCTTAGTTTTCCAATCTAACGCAATTCTATGCATATTTTAGAATATGAGTAGAGAGAAATATGGTTTTATACGTAGACAATACAATGACAGAATGTATTGCTGGCTCAATATAAAACTGCTTATATTTAACAATGGATGCAGAAAACATTATAGAAGATAACAGACTGTCTTTGCTTAAAGGTAACTTAAGGATTCACATGCTCATATGGTTCAAATGTTGACACACATGGTTGACACACAAACATGTGCAATCATAAAAGCATACCATTTTCTTCTTGTAGTTGTTTGCAACTCTCCTGGGTTTTGTGAAGCTTTAGCAGCAGCTTTTCTAGTTCCTCCTTCTTCTCTTCCAGTTTGGTCTTAAGTATTTCAACCTGCATTAAGAGTGAGTCACAGTGTCATATCACTGAATCAAAGTTTTCATTTTGAGCATCCAATTAAATTAGGCATCCAGCTATTTTATTCTAACCTCGTTATATTTGATGATATATTCCTGTTGAACTTTCTCTTTGAGCTCTTCAAATTGCAACAGGCCCTCTTTGACTGAAAACACAAACATAAATAACAAATATGCAATCATATAATTTAAACATCAACTACATGGAACACTGACATCACTTAATATCAGTACACCTAAATGTATTGATAGATAATAAAGTCTTGTTAACATTTGTATCATTGCAATTTCTGGATTAAGTGTAAATCACTGACAATCATTTTCATTACACACCTTTCAGCATTTCATGTTGATCTGCTTCTGCTTGAACACGAAGGTTCTCAAATGCAGTAATCATCCCCTAAGAAATAATTGTCGCAATATTCTGGATACATATTTTGAGAATATTGTTGCATGCTGATTACTCACTGAACAATTCAGTTTTCTTTTAATCTTTTGCTAATATCACCTGAATACTTTCACTATTTTCCAAAAAGAGGTGGTGTGTTTCCTCTCTCTCCGATTCAACTGCAAAAAGTACAACATATGGACTCATATGCAATATTTATTAATTTGAAAAATGTTGTTCCTTGTCTCTATGTAGTAACACTTAACTTACATAAATGTATCTTTTCAGCTGAACGGTCGAAAGTGTCTTTCAATAAATTACATAAGTTCCTTGTTGCATTGTTCCTGTGTTACAAAGTACAACTTGGATTTAATGGAGTTCATACAATCTTCTGAAAATAGTCTCTAAACAAAGCACCTACTTGTTCCTCAAATCCTCATTCTCATTTATCTGTTCCTCCAGCTTTATACTTAGACCTTCATTTTCAAACTGCAAAAAGATTAATACATTAAACTGTAATTCTCTGGTAAGGTGTGCTGTTTGAAGTTTTTTTCAAACATAGAGAGCACTGTATGTGTGTTGATTAACACACCTGTAATTCCTGAATGGCTTTGCGCTGAGTTTCAATTGTTCTTCTATTTTCTTGCAGCCTGTTTTCCTTTTTCATTGTCTCCAAGTCCATTTTTCCTTTCCAAGACTTTATTTTGTCAACTTCATCGAACAGCATGGTATAGAGTTGTCCACTATTATTCTGAGGGATATTCAGCAGAGATGCACTGAGATAAGCTTGCTACAAAGGCTGAGTGCATAAGACACACATTAGAAAGTAACTTACCTCATCGTTTTCTATTGAAGGTCCAACTCTTGTATTTGGGATATCTTTATTGAATACACATAATGAGCAACATTCATGGAACCTATTATTTGCAATGTATGATTATGCAATGTTTGCCTAATTCGTATATACCTTGTCTGCCAGGTTTGGTCGGAACAACCATGCTTGCGTTAGACAAAGCTTTGTCAATACATGTATTGTAACCCTGCACACAAGAGGAGAAATATACATTATATATATATATATATATATATATATATATATATATATATATATATATATATATATATATATATATATATATATATATAGTTATAGTTATAAGCTCGAAAATCCTGCTTCAGTCTGACAGGGTGTTAAAGTGTTTTTAATGTACAGTCTACTCTCAGTCATTCAAGAGTTTGAACCAGGTGTGAAACCGGTTCAACTGGTACCTGCTGTATTGTGTGCTTCACCAGCCCGCTGTCCTCCACCACCTCCTGGGGCCGTACAGCCGACACCTGCCCTCTGGCCAGCCTGGGAGGCACCAACAGTTTAAAGTTGAATCCTCTGTCTTTATCCATGCTGTGGGGGGAAAAACAACGAGAGGTGCTGCCTTGGACAGCAAATGAAAAGTAGTAATGGTGGTGAGAGTGAGGCCTCGGAGGGCGACGCTAAGTCTTATGCCGCTACGACGCTGTTGAACCCTTCTTGCGAAATTCTACGTCAATATCAGGTAAAATAATTTATTTAATAACGACTAGAAACATACCTTCCTAGTCGACAATATGCAAATACAAATACTATATAGGCTAACTGCACGCAAAAACTAAGTAAGGACTTAGTGTCATGGAAATAATTATACTAACGGGTTAACGGTTTTTATCCAACGAATGTGGGTGCGCGTGAACTCCTTAGCTTCAAAAGGTGGGTCGATAATATCGCGATACTTGCGCTTCAAACGGGAAGACAATGGACCCTTTTCACAGGTCGTAAATAGCAGTCTAAAGTAACTGCCTGTTCCTGTCATTTTAACATAGGTGTGTTTTATTGATTGCGCACCAGCATGGTCAATGCATATTTACTGGACTAGTAGTGTCTATACTGGTGCACTGCCATGCCTACGTCAAACAGACCACTGTGATGAGCTACACCTGTGTTTCTGCTACTGTGAAAAGGGCCCATTGCAAACTCCCAGGTACATTTGTATTCTGAATTCAACTTCCACTAGGCTCGTTCGAGATGAACTGCGCCTCGCCTGGAAGGTGGACGAGACCAGGCGGCAGCAGCAGGGGGCGGTGACAAAAAGCTGCAGTCAAGTCGGACAGTTTCCAGCCGCCGTCAAGGAATAAACAGGAAGTCACAAAAATATTTACATCCTGTTAGATCATCTCAGAGAATGGCTGCGTTTCATTAGTGGGTTGAGTCGCCCTCGCTCACTTGCCCTCAGCCCTTGCCCTCGGGGGAATCCCCAGCGCCATCTTAAGGGCTATTCCATTTCTCTAAAAAGCTGAAGTGCCCTTGGTGAGACCGACCCTTGTGGGCTGAGGGATCGAGTCAACATCGACGGTCACTCCAGAGCTGTATATCACCCACAATGCACTGCAGGGGTGCACGAAAAATACATCCATGCGGTGGCAGTAATGAGCATAGACATAATATACATAGACGCCTCATAGACTGACGCTGCCTGTTGGAGCTGACGTATCAGCGCGGCCGCCATCTTGGATGGGTCCCCAGTGCGCCCCCAGTGCATTCATTTCTATGGAGGAAGGTGTATCCCCAACTACAATAATAAGCATAACTCCCCGAATCTTTCACACGGTTTGGTTTGTTACAAACGGCAGAGATTTAGTTATGATAGCCTACAGGACGAATTAATAAAAAAAGAGAATTATTGTTCAATCTTACTTGTGAAAGGTAATCCCACGTGATCTGATGTCAATACTGCGCCGTAAGCTGCACAACATACTGCATAGCTTGCTCTCCCGTTAACTCCTATGCTAGACTAGAGTGAGGAGACCCAACCAATATGGCGGCGACGCTGGGTTACTTCCAGCACGTCATGAGGCGTCTACGTATGTCTATATGTCTATGATCTGTAGGCTACCTGTAGTTTGTAGAACATGGAAGGAATTGCGTATGCATTCTTGATCGCCCAATACATTGAATTATCAGTCCAGACGTTCTCACGGCTACACATGGGAAGGACAAGCAGCAAAGGTGTCTTAGAATCTTTATTTATTGATGTATTTATATTTGGAATTATATACATTATACGGTTATGTCATGTGGGAATATGAGTGTTATATAAGTAACCTTTATTATTATTATTATTATTATTATTATTGTTATTATTATTATTATTATTATTATTATTATCATCATCATCAACCACACAAAATGTTTGTTAACATATTAAACCTTCATTGCACAACATGAGATTCATATATTCTAGCATTAAATATAACAATTACAAAGAAAATCAGGATTTGCGATAAAACTTCATGTTTTTAGTCCTGACTAAGTGCCAATCAGCTCTTTGATTATGCGACAGCCAGGCGTTTCCCATCATGCCCTGAGATCTTGCAGTCGGTGGAGAGCAACTGCGGCGCCTGGCTCTAAAAACTGCGGCCGCCTTGATCTCGTGAGATTATCGTTGCCGGCTCGTGCCTGACGTCAGAGCAAGTCGGACACAAATCTAACCGGCATGCATTGTGCGGTGGTCGCCGGTGATCGATTCTGCGCAGGCCTGGCTCATCTCGAACGAGCCTGTCTTATACTTTCTTCTGTGATAAATAGGCCCATATTGCCCATATGCAAACAGCATGTAGCCTTATTGTATTATGAATTCTGCCTTTCTTCTGTAATATATATTGTAAAAAGCATCATTGTATTCTGATTTAAATTCAGGAAATATAGACTTTGTTATTGGATACATTGATTTATTTAGCATTATACATGAAGGCATTGTTTTATTGAATACATGAATACACTGTATGGTCATCATTGCCATGCACTCCTGAATTAGGGGGGCTAGACTATACAAAACACATCAGACAAACAGGCCATCATGAAGGCTATCTTGTGTGCTTGTGTGAAACACAGCAAACAAAAAACATGGAAGTGAGGCTTTGAGGTTTAGTACATTTAGTATTGAATGTTGATAAACTATAGTGTCAAACAATACAGAAGTAAAAAGATAACACATTATTATTGGTTGTTATTTGTGCAAAAAAAAGAAGAAAAAAGGATAACTCAATATGCATTGGATAAATTAGACGGTGTCTTCTGTTACCTTTGACCCTGCTTTGCTTTTATTGGGCTCATATCTCCTGCCCTCTACCTTAACCCTCCTCTCTTCCTCCTTCTTCTCTTTGTCCAGCAGACGATAGTTGATGCCCATAGCAAAGAAAAGGAACACACTGGAAACAATGAGGATAATACCGCATCCCTGGTAAGTGTACTTGTAATCATTGTAGATGTCTTTGAATCTCCCTGTGGAAAAAGAACAACATTTGTCATTTTCATTTCCTTTTCTATGCTGCTATTCAGAGTGAAATTCTTGTGGTCATTCTTGGTAATTTCACATGATGTGTGAAAGCAATTAATTAGTGTAGGAATTCTATACAAATCTAAAAATGGTTGGTATAGACTTTAGATGTTTTAGATGGTTAACCTTAAGGTGAAACATCTTACTATGCAGGTCAAGGTCATGGCACTTACCCAGTAGAGGAGGCCCTAACAGTACAGGGCCACACTCCACAATTGTGACCAGCCCCACAGCACTGGAGAAGCGCTGTGCTCCAACCAGATCCATCAAGGTCTCAAACAGCACAGAGCTCAGCCACCCGAAGGCGAAGCCGAAGAAAATGGCATAAATCACAAAGCCTGTGTAGTCCACGGATATAGGTGCCATCACATGGCACACACCATTGTACAAGACAGAAGCAGCAAAGAAGTATTGTATTCTGGGTCGGACCCACTTGGTGTTGGCCACGATGCCCATGGAGGGCCTTGCGACCATGTCGACAAAAGCCAGGACGGAAAGCAGAAAAGCCGCCTTCTCTTTGGGGATATCTTTACTCTTGCCGAAATTACTGAGGAAAACGAGGGGGGCGAAGAGACCAAAGAACATGATGAAGTTGCCCATGAGATACAGCAGGAAGCCACGGTGCTTGAACAGATTGAAGTCGATGAAGCTGTTGATTATCTGTGACGCGGTCCTTCGCTCCGTGCTCCGCTCCACCGGTTTGGGTTTGGGTCCTATGGGTCGCATGAGGGAACCGGCGACACAGCAGTTGAGGAGAAGCCCCCCCAGGATCAGGAAGCTTCCTCTCCAGCCAAACTGGTCAAAGAACCAGGTGTTCACCGGTGCCAGGGTGGAGAGGAAGACGGGGCTGCCGGCCATGGCGATGCCATTGGCAATAGGCCTCTTATTAAAGAAGTACTTTCCGATCATTGTGAGCGCCGGGTTGAGGTTGAAGGCTAATCCCAAGCCTGAAAATGAAAACAAGCCACCAAACGGTTAGCCCCAAGCATTCCTTGACATTCGACAGAGAATTGACATGATTCGACAGAGAATTACAATGATGATAGTACTGCTGTAGCAATACTAATGCAATTCTATTACTGAGCAAAGTGGTATTCCTTTAATACACCACTAGATGGCAGCAACGTTACATGAAATGACGTTTATTAGAAACTAAGTCTCACCTCCCACAACTCCAATGCAGAAGTACAGCGCCTGGATGGAGTTGCAGAAAGAGGCAGCGATGAGGCCTGATCCAGCCAAGCATCCTCCCAACATCATTACAGCACGACTTCCGTATTTATTAACCAGGATGCTGCTGATTGGACCTGAAGATGGAGACACACACACACACACACACACACACACACACACACACACACGCGAAGTCAAAAGCTTGAACTTTATCACACAATTTTAGATTTGGCCGATAGAGGGCACTACTTTCCTAGCTGTAGCGCAATGACTTCAAAACCAACTTTTGTAATTTCTTGTCAATGCTGCACTGCAGTAGCTATGCTCTCTTAATATTGATAATCTATTTATATGTGATGTTTCTTAAAGACATGGGAACAGTTTAGTTTATCTGATACATTTTACAAAGGAGATTCACGAGATTCCACCACATAATTGTCTTCTGTGTGTATTGCTGATCCACATGTCATGTATGTATCAATATGGATTTTAATGGAAACAGATGTGCCGGCCTCAATCAATTGTTATCCCTATCTTTCTAACTTGTTCTTTTGGATGAATACATTTGTAAATACAGATGACTGTTCCAAAGGTAGAAAGGTCAAATGTGTGCAGCGACAACACATCGATTCATTGCTCGCATGGCAATAATTTGTCTTTAAGTAGGCCGGCCTACACAGAATCACAATAGTTTGTGTAAACACAAACTTAAATGGAAGCAAGGAATCAGGTGCCAGAATGCCATTTCTCTACCATGGCTTATAATAACACAGCAACATGGGAATGAGTATCCGCATGAAAGATGCTTCCACCTTCCTGCCAAGTCCCTGTGCCGCCCAACGAGACTAAATAGAAGCTGACAGTTTTTGTTTAGAGGTTGTCCAGACTCATTTGTGAGCGCAGAGGAAGACAAAGCAAGGCAGGTTTTTTTTAGGATTGTAACGAAGGCAGACTCTACAACACTAAAAATGAGTTCTTTCCTGCCGCCTCGGAAAGCAGAGTGGCTACGAATCATACAAAATAAAATGTTGGCGACCGGACCAATGTTGGATATTAGGAATGTAATGAATCTGAAATTGAAGGAGCGCAAGAGTGTGTAACAGCCGGTAATTCACAATCTTATCGTGAAAGTGTGTGTGTGCTTGGAGAGTTATCGGGGCTGCAAGTGTGATGCGATGTTTGTTTACTTATTTGGCCAGTATTGCTTCACACCTCAAAGGAAAGGTCAATGAGCGGGGTCGCCTTGTCAGATGTGTTTATTTAATTTGAAATGAAAGAATACATTCATTAACTTTTAATATGAGTGCCCACATGCTGAGTGCAGTTCATTCTGGATTATAATTTAACACTATTTACTGTAGAATGGAATGAGATTCTGACAATACACACTTTGAATGAACCATTTTGGAAGAAAGTGTTAGTCCTTGTAGTAGTCATTAAGGTCTACCCTTGCCTTTTCAACGTACACAACGCAATGTTATGTTACCATAAACTGACAAGAATGAACAGAGATGGTTCTTCTGAACCACTAAACATGTTTTTGTAAATAAAACTATTAAGACTGGTGGTACTCAGCATGAAGAGGAATAGTTTTCTAGAGATTCTGGGAAATAAAGTGTGCCCTTGGAGACTCTTCTAGCCACTTTTTTGTGTTAAATTTCATTGAATTAGTTTAATTGTCATTGAATGCAGCAATTTACTTTTTGGCTTTTGACACACATTTCTGAAGCATGTATTTGGCAGACTTGATAGTAAAAGGAAGAGGAATCTTACCTCCTCCATACATAACCGCCAGCATGATGGAGGAGATCCACGACACCTGGCTGCTGGTAACATTGAAGATGACCTCGATCTCTTTGAAGAAGACGGTGATGGACTTTGGGAAGGCGTAGGAGAAGCCGATGGAGATGAAGGCGCCAATCACCACCATCCATCCCCAGCCACCCTCGGGGGGCGTGTATCCTTGAGGGCCACCGACTGCAGGAGCCATTTCTGCTTTCTAGTATCCCCCTCTTCACTGTCTATTCAGAGTAGCGTAGCCTGTTGGTGGAAAGAACACAGCAAACAGAAATACCTCTGAAATATATTTTCTTCCATCACCTCCACCAAAAATGCTATTTAATTCAACTTTATTGTCATTAACGCATATGTGCATGTGCATGCACATGTAAATGAAACGAGGGCTGTGGCTTCACCAAGACGGGGGGGGGGGGGGGGGGGGGGGGGGGGGGGCACATAGGGACAGACATGGCATATAATAAACAACACAAGAATATAATAAATGCAGCACAAAATATATTGGAGGTAGTATATATCAGTTATTTGTAGAGCTGTCCAATATGTGGCAATATTTCCATGTGTTGTTTTTGTTGTTTTTCTGTAGGCTCAACTGTTGTGAACTGTACTGAAACATATGTGTCAGCGGTAGATAAGGGAACATGAATATATACGCTACACAGTGCCATCTGGATCTCACGCAGCGTATTTTCTGCTTTTTTTGGGGGAAGATAAGGCTTGCGTACCAACAAGGCAGATGTAGCACTGTGTGTGCTGAAGTAGAGCAATACCTGGGAGGGGAACAGATGAGTATGTGAGGCGAGAAGTCACAGGAATAATGCTGCTTATTGGATGAAGTGTGGAGCTTATTTAAACAACTCCATGAGAATGAACGTGTGTTGTTAAGCATCTGCAAACGTGCATATACCTCAGCTACCACAAATGCCTACAGCTCCAGCATATATGCTTGATTTGAACATGATGGTGGGAAGAATAGAAGGTTACAGATAGCAAGCATCTTCAAAGAGAAAGGTGGACCCAAGCATAGAGTCAGGTTTTTCATCAGTGATATGTTTTAAGCATGAATCAGAAAAATGTAGATAGTGCAGCATGACCATTTTGAGAACCAACAGACCAGGCCATCCATGATTAAGATTGTTATGCCAAAAGAAGGACACAGAATACATTGTAGACCGCCCGAGAACGGTTTGTGTATGAAATAACACATTGAAACAATATGTGTGTAGGCTATTGTGTGGAATCATTACATGCGAGAGAAGAAACAATTATTTGCTTTTGAGTTGTTGGCAATCTGTCTATGAAGTAGAAGAGTGAGGGTGACGTTTCTTTTTTATGACCAATTTCCTATTCCCATTTCCTAGATCTATTTCCTATGTACTCCCTCCCCCCCTTCCATCTATTCAACATGCTTTCTATACCCGGGAACTCTCACATGTCTCACTCTGGTGGTGATATATATACGGGATCCATCCACCGAGTGCAGAGTCAAACAGCTTTACGGTATTGTATTGTTTACACAGGGGAGGCTACGCAGACAGCACATCGATCAGCCTTGGAGAACACAAGTTGAATTTGGACTGCTCAATATAGCGAGCCGGTCCTGGTTTTAGTTTGTAGGGTGGGGGACGACATGGTGTTTTGTAGCTTGGATTATTTTATTTATTTTTAATTTTTTTGCATTTTCATGCGAGGCAGACATGATTTGGTTGACGAATTGGTCCAGTGGCGTGAAAAGTTATTGGATGAGCAAATTGTGTGCAATGAATGGTGAATATTTAATGCGCCACAGAACTTTTGTTATTGGGCTGGGATTTGAGTGGCTACACTGCCGTAAAAAGTGCCTCTGTTGTCGTACAGAAGTGTACGATACGGAGGACAACAAAAACTTTCCTTTCACAAATTGAAATTGAAACTGCTTTCCTGACGGAACCCCCCTCACGCCACCACCTCTTTCAGCAGTGGTTGCCAACGTTTTTTGAACCTGTGATTTGCGAACCCCATATGCATATGGCCACCCCAGAGAAAACAGTATGCTTTGACCTGCATCATATTCTTAGATCAAGCGAGATTCTAAAGTTTTCATGAACACTGACCGGCACACATGAAAGTTCTACTATGAATAACAGTGTCACTAGGATTGTGCTCACCTTCTTGTGATGGTAAAGGTGAGTGTGACCGTGATCGTCTTACAGGAGGGAAACACTGGTCTGTGTAGTGGTAGTATTATAGGTCAGCTCTGAAAACAGTATATATATACAGTATATATATATATATATATATATATATATATATATATATATATATATATATAGAGAGAGAGAGAGAGAGAGAGAGACAGAGACAGAAAGAGAGAGAGAGTACACACATACACACACACACACTCACTCACTGTGATCACTTGATCACCATGACACAATGATGTGTGATCTCAGGGATCCTTCCAGATGTATCTTATTGAAAAGGTATCAGAAGGTACAATCAAATATAAAAAGTGCATGCATGCCGACAAAGGCTTGTGTATTCAACTCCTACCACTGGACAAGTCTAAATAACAAAGAAAAAAGTGGGTAGCACCACTTGACCACCCCCACACACCATTTTAAGCCATTTAATAGGCTTAGTTCTAATCAGAAGAGACCAATTCCTTACACAACTATGATGATAGTTTAGAGTCAAGCAATGCTAATTCACATTGGCTTTGACATCATTTTGAAAGCTTTCAGCTAAATTAACTTTTGTACCTTGCGTGAATTAAAAACATAAATATAACATATTTACTCATACAAGAGCTGATCAAAAAGAGGGATGAACAATAAGTGAAAAGTTGAGATAAGATAAGCATTTAGCAATAAACAATGCCTTTTCCCATAAATCCTAACATAATGTGTGCATCTAAAAAATGCATTTCCCAGTCTATGAAGGAAGTCAAGCCATGCCATAAGCAGGTTTGTATCTCTAACCAAGTGTTCTTACCTTGGAACTAGCACTCATCTAGCCAGACAAGCCCATCAGAGCACCTTCTCTGTCTGAGATGAGGCCTCCTAGTATAAGGCAGGTGTCATTGCAGGGTCCGACGGGTGCAATATGTGCCAAACAAACACAACTCTTCATATGCGGTCGCTCTGGATGGGATGGCAGCCGCTGTAACTGCAAGTCATCACAAACTCTGTTCTGAGATTGAAGTTCATTACCAAGAGGGATGTCACACACACACACCAGTGAAAGAGTGTGTGTGTTATTCTAGTTCCTCCGACTGTGTGGTGGGACCTAGTGCCGTGCTTTTTAAAAGGCAACCCCCACTACCCCCTCTTCACTCCCCCCCCCCCCCCCCATACACACACACACACCTCATCATGTGTGCGTGCTCACTCACGCTGACAGGAGTTGCACTGTGCCTGTCGTGTTGGGGGTCGAAGAGTGAGGATTCGCGCAGAAAAAAAAAAATAGTCGACATCTGTGACTTCAGAGATTAGACGCTTTTTGGAACACTGATTTCCTGCGTGCGTTGACACATCAATGCTCTTTTTTTGATTGGGTCCTGGGAGTTATGGCTGTATGAGTTCCGGTCCACACACAGAGAACCACCATTGTTTACTGGGGGGGGGGGGACCTGCAGAGGGATGACTGCAGAAGTCAACCCTGCCCCGGAGCTTCCTCAGAACCCAGCGGGGTGCCGTTAAACCGCCGGACCGAAAGCCTGACCGCGCAAAGGGTCTTGCAAGGTGCCTCAAACTCAAAGCACTCCCTTAAAACATTCTGTTTCATGAGATCTTTCATTCGCTCCCGTTTGCTTCAAATCTAATGAGTTTTGTTTCGGATTTGCAGGGACTGCAGCCCACTCCGCCTCCCCCCTGCAACTCAAAGTCCTCAGGAGGGCTGGGAGACACACACACACACCCACATGTACACGCACGCATACGCAAACACACACACACACACGCACGCACACACACGTTCATACACACATAGGCTTGTGAATGCAGACACACACAAGTGCAACATGCAGGCACCTTCACACAAACACACACTCTCTCTCACACAGTCTCCCTCGCACACACACACGCACACACAATACATAAGATCATAAGTGCACGCACACACACAATTTCCTTTTCACTGTAAAGATATGCTGGGGAAACGACTGAGGCTGAGGCTGTGTCTTCCAAAGACCTCTGCGTGTGTCCCTCTCTCATTCCCTCATTCTCTTTCTGGATGCAGAGTCAGGGTGAGCTGTCATCTGCACCCTCCATCCTGCAGCAATCCATGCTCTTCGTTTTCATGTCAGATAAAAAAAAAAACATCACCATGCAGATCAGCCTGTCTTTATCTGTTCTTTCCCTTTATATTCTGTCTTTAGTGTTTGAGTCCTACTACCCTGATTTGGCCTCTCCCTCTGCCCCTCTCCCTCTCTATATTATTTTCCTTCCACTGCAAGACATTTCCAAAACACTGTGGTTTACTCAAAGTGGAGAATCCTTGTGCTTATCAGCATCATTCCTTTTGGAGGAAGCCAAATCGCAACACAAAGAATGTACACACACATCACACAATTGCAGAAGGTGGCAGTGTTTGTGGGTGGCTTATGACTGGAGTGTGTGATAAGGTCTGAGGGAGTAATTGTTACTGCTCTATTGTGTCAGGTGTCAGGAAGTAACCATAATGAAAGTAGGAATTATTGTTGAATGATTGAACGACTCGAGTGGAGTTCTGAGACATGGTCGGCTCCATGCGTCATAATTCATGCTGAATTCTGTACACTTTAAGCTTGGCAAAAGTTCCAATAAAATCCATACATTTAACATGAATGAGAATGTATCGAAATGTGTATTTTTATGGAAATCAGACGAAATTCAATTAAGAGACGTTCTCAAGCCTACTCACATGAGAGCGACCCACTATACTTGGAACAAGAAGAGAAAAGCTCTTTTATATTTCCGGTTTCGTACAGTCTCCTTTTTAAAGTAATGCAAGTGGAGATCAGAAACTTTATCTTAATAATGAAAAGGAGCACATGGCTGAGTCAGAGGGATTATGTGTGATTAGCTTATGCTACGTGTGCCTACTGAGCTTCCTTCCTATAGCACCATTAGCCCTGGAATAATGATTAGCATGCATTCTTTAGCGTGCCATAGCACAATGAGCACTGAATGAAGTAGTGCTTTTCTTGACATTAATTACCAGGGAAACTTGCCCTGCTATGCACATTAACCTTCTTGGGAAACCTGTTGCGTAAACCGGACCCATATTCAATATCAATCCTCTTACTATCATCTGCTCAAGGGTGAACAACATGGCCTTTAACTTGCACCTAACTCTAAGCTTATTACAAGTGTAATACTCGATTGATTAAGCAGTAGAGCCAGAATTGATCAAGGGGAAAAATGCACCAGACAAGTTATGGACAAATTCTACTGCTAAATGTTGTTGTAATGAATCCTGTTTAGTTGTTGGGAATGTTTTTTAATGTAAATTATGATTTTAGTGCCACTGGGAAATCAATGAATAATAAGTGGTGAAACATGGAGTTGTTCCAGATGACGTGACAACTGTATTTATTTATTCACTGAAATTCATTGATTGTTCGGCCAATGGACAACGCCACAATGTGAATGTGTTTTAAAGGACATTGTGCTTTAATTCCATTCAACTGTTTGCAGAGTTGTGTTGCGTTTAAATGTGGTGGTGCCAACCAGTGGCGCCGCCAGGGTTCAATTTCAAAGTACGCACAGGAACGGCAAATACAACAAATGGAAAAATACTAATCTAATGTTTTCAGTATTAGTGAAATAACAGATTAAAATGTCCATTAATCTACTGAGACTGTTGTTATTCTGACATGAGTTATATGGCTGTTGTGTGGAAAACTATAGGCTACTGTGGTTAATAATCGCGGTGCAGACGAGTGAGTTTGGAGCTAAGGAGAGGAGAGAAAAAAGAAAGCGAGATGACGCGAAAAAAAAATTCCTCCGGTATTTTCCGCTGCTTCCCACATATGACTCTAGCTGGGGGTACCCACCCTCTGGGGGGCTTGAATCTGGACTGTATGGCTTTCAGTTTAACGGAATCGGATGTCGTTTTGAGTTCATCAGCCTTAACACAGCCAAGGTCATCTTCATATGCAGCAGCACTGACCACCCTTTGCTGCTGCCGTGTGTTCTCGGCGGGCTCGGGGCTTGGACCCTCACTGACAGCGGCTGCAACCGCCAAAGAGGCAGAAGAGCTAGAAGCATAGCTAGCTACCTCGTCTTCACGTCCTGCCTGACTGCTGGTAGCACCTTCATTATCGCTGCTCTGCTGCGTGTTTGTGATCGTGGGTTTGGATCTCTTTTTTTCAAATGCCTGGAAAAGGCTCAACTGTCTTTTTGACATTTCTATAGGCTGGACCGGGCGTAATCATCACATAGCTTAGTGTAAATATCATAGACTGTAGGTAGCTAAATATGCGCCAGAAATCAAAAAGTGACAGATGAATGACGTAAACGACAATCATTGGCTTTTACGTTAGGCCTCCAGTGATTGGTTAACAATCAACGAGCTCAGCACGTTTAGCCTGTTACAAACAAGCATCTTTGTCACACCCTCATCACACCCCCTCAAAATAAATAAAATTGCTTCTTTTTTTTTCCACAATTGCTTTTTTTTTTTTTTTCACCAAAAAAATTGTACGCACAGTGCGTACAGGATTCCGGCTGGCGGCGCCAGTGGTGCCAACGTTTCCTGCCCAGAATCCCCCTCCTCATGGAGGTCAAATGTCACCGGTAATTATCTGTTATCAATGGCATGTGATGAAGCTGTAAGTGAAGGAAATCCTATCCATCTCTTGGCTTCCACCGCACGCTCACCTCCGCCTGACAGAAACAGGTCATTGCTGTAGGTTAAACCAGGGTCAAGCCAAGGTCACCATGTTGCCAGAGCCAATTAGCTCATATACTGTAGCACCTCTTGTGGAGAAACAAAAACCACCTCTAGATTTCTTGCTGGAAATATACACTGGAATATAGCCCTTTTGGCAAAATGTATCCTTTGTCCATGCACACAAATACATAAGAAGAACTGCTTCAAATTTGTTTTCAAAATCAAAATTACTATTTTTTTGTATACGTCACCCATGCCTCCTCTCTGCTTCCTTTCTCTCTCTCTCTTGTTTCTTGTTCTCAGAGCTATGGGGATGGAAAGGCATTTTCTGGCAGACATGTGTCTCTATAGTGCAAAGCCAAACAGAAGCCCAACAGCAATGCCAACAGGCTAGAGCCCGCTGCCAAATGTCTGTCCTATCCTGGAAAACATTGAATGTGGAGGGAAAAAAAGATACATGCACCAGCAACACACATGGAAGTAGTGTGTTGTAGAAATTGCACATGTTGAACAAAAGTTGAATACAATAAAATGACACAATGAAAATTGTAGATTTTTTTTCAATAATAGTGTAATAATATAGGTTAAATTAAGTAGGCCTATGAAATAGCCACTTAATTAACAAACTCTAGTAACCGTTATGGGTATTATGGGAATACAATACCATTCATAGAAGTATTTTGAATGCGGATGACAAATGTTTTTTTTGACTGTTGGTTTATTTTTCAATGCAAGAAGCACCCATAAGCAGGGGCACTGTTATTTCATGTTGTTACCTTGTTGCCTCCCTGTCCTGTGTGTTTAGATTATGCCAGCTAATAACGCCAGCTCATTTTCCAGATAGCGAGTGCATTTTCTATTGAGTGCTCCATGTTGTGTGGATACACACGGGCGGTGGGCCCTGCATCCTAATGGGAGCAGGCACACTGCGTTCACTGTGTCTGAGTCATACAGCCTCACGCTACCTCCTGTGTGTGTAATTTGTGTGTGTGTATGTGTAAAGAGAGTCTGAGTGTGTATGCTTGTGAGTGTGCGTGCGCGTATGTGTGTGTGTATGTGCACGTGATGTGCACGTGTGTTTCTGTGTGTGTGTGTGTGTGTGTGTGTGCATGTTTGTGTGGTGTGTGAAGCTGTATGCACTTGTGTGTCTGCATTTACAAGCATGTGTGTATGAACAAGAGCGAGACTGTAAGGCCTGTGTGTCTGTGTGTGTGTTTTACAAAGGGGAAAGTCTAGTAAACAAAACCAATGATTAATATTTTAACGCAACAATTGAAAAAATATTTGCAGGCTTCAACAGTGTGCCTCGGTAGGTGACATGTACACAATAAGATACAAAGTTAATTGAGTTTGTTTATCTCGGGCCTCAAACTGTGTATGCGTTGGTGTGTGTATGTATGTGTGTGTGTGCACGTGTGCATGTGTCTGCATAGACAGTTTTCTGTGTGCGCCAAATACGCCTGTAAAATCAACATCTACCCTAGTCACACAGATGAAGTATGGCGGGGCATTTCCGCCATTATGGGGGTCCCATTGTTGTAGAAAAGACTTTAGTGGGTTTAGGAAATACTATGAGGACCGCTGGAATTCATGTATTTATTGATGTGGCGAGCAGTGGCTACACATGACGTTGGTCAGAGGAGACCTTTGTTGCATTTATTTGTTCACATCTCCTGTTCTTTAATCTTTTTAAATGGTTAAACAATGAAAAGGGATGTAGGAATATACGGTAGTAATATATTACATGCATATGAAGTGAAACATTTGTGGATTCATGGAGATGGATGGGGATATGTGTTTGCCATGGTTGTTGTTATGGTTTAGGATGTTTGTAAAACATGCACATTTCAAAAAAATTCTAAATCCTGGTTAATTAAAGGTGGAGTGTGTAGGATTTAGTGGCATCTAGCAGTGAATTTGTGGATTGCAACCAACTGAATACCTCCCCCCCCCCCCCTCACCTCTCCCTATTCCAACGATGTAGGAGAAGCTACGGTGGCCTGTACTGGCCAGTAAGGTGCCAGTAGGTGCTATTGTGAGGTTCCTTGATAGATTTATAAATTGTATTTAGTTATTTAGTTTGAATAGCAATAGGTCATAACAATTATAATTAAAAAAAAAAGATAGATAGCAATAATGAAAAGAATCTGTCCTCTCTAGAGCCATTTGTCTTTTTTCTGGGCTACTGTAGAAACATGACGGTGCAACATGGTGGTCTCCGTGGAAGAGGACCCACTCCCTATGTAGATATAAAGGGCTCATTCTAAGGTAACGGAAACAACAATTCTTATTTTCATGAGATTATCGCTGCGTGATTGAGATTGCTGCGCGATTGTTGACGGGGGGGGGGGGGGGGGGGGCTGCGCGATTGTTGACGTGTTGACCGGGGGGGGGGGGGGGGGGGGGGCGGATCTTCTTTTTTTTTTTTTCTTCCTTAATGGGCCCCCCCCGGCATCTGGGCCCCGGTGCAATGCACCGGTTGCACCGTCAATAGTTACGCCACTGCAGGTGTTGCAGGCGATCCTTTGTGTTCCTCACACCCACCAGCCTACTGGGCCGCTGACCTTGGGGAGGGGGGGGGGGGGGGTGGAGGCAATTGACAGGTATAGGGTGAGGTGAGGCTGGTGGGTGGGGGTTATAAGTTGGGTTGTACTACTGGTAACAACGGCCGGCAATATATCAGAGCGGCAATTTGGAGCGCTTTATCCGATGGGGGGATGTGGTGGTGGTGGGGGTGGTGCTGTGGGGGCAGTGGTGGCAGTGGTGGCGGTGGTGGCGGTGGTGGTGGGGTGTCGATTCCCATCAACGCCATAGATCACAGTTTTCAAGCTTGAGTGCATGTTTATTAGGATATAGGTTGGGACAGATTCTTCTTCTTTTTTTTATGATGTGAGCTATTTGATCACAGAGCCCTCCGACAAATCATTTGCCACAAAACACAGAAGCACAGCGTAATCATCAGGATTTGTGATGCAATAAGAAGAAGAACCAGATCAGCAGATTTAGGGCCTTATTGTGGGACCTGCTCCCTGGCTGGGGTCATCGCAGCATGCTTTAAGAGAGAGAGAGAGAGAGAGAGAGAGAGAGGAGGGGGGGGGGGGGGGAGCTTACAATGTTCCACTCAATGACTTTATGTATCAAGGACATGGAACTGCTGATTATCCTTTGGCTGTAGGTATCGATTATATTATCAGCGTATGAGTGAATACTCTCATAGTGTGACCTAAGGCTTTAGTTATTATACTGACATATGTCTAAAGAAGTGCACTAAACCTGTCACACCACGTACGACGCTAACACACTGTAATTTCCAAGATACCTCTCCTCTGAGCCTGACCTTTTCTACTGCTGCTTCTATTTTGGATACCTGCGTCTCTCTCTCTCTCTCTCTCTTGCTCTCTCTCTCTCTCTCTCTCCCACTCTCCTGCGCCTCTGAGACCCCAGCCAGATGGTGGCTCTATTGAGTGACAAAGTCGGAGGGAGACGACATCTACTGTTATGCGTCGGTGGCCGTGAGAGAGTTTGGCTCGGCACCAAAGCTTTGGTTGTGGCTCTGGAACGGGCAGCAGCAGCAGCAGCAGTAGCTGCTATGTTGTAATGACCACATGGTCATTCTCCCTCCCTTGCTGGGCGGGTCGAGCTGATGCTCCAATGCGCTCTTCTCGCTGGTAGCAGACTGTTGGCAAAAACTACACCAGAGATATAACGCAATAGACACAACAGCAGGTTCTCATCAAGAGCAAAAAAAGCATTTCCTCAAAAAAGTGAATTAATTGAAGCTTATGTCAGTTTTTGTTGTAACTGACTTGCCATTCCTTGGCAAATGTTGAACAGAGCCATCTAGTGAATGGATTTGTTATTGCACCACTTTGATATTCAATCAAGGGATTATTAACATTCATGAGTCACATTCTTAACAGGCAGTAGAGAATTGGCTATTACATGGTGCTTTCAACCTCTTTTTTTTCCATTATAGCGCCTGATCATTTATATCCCTCCATTGTTATAATTGTGTGGGTCAGCGGCCCTGGCAGAGTCTAACCAGTCCTTTAACAGGATCCATCACAGTCTTTTATAGTGCTACAGCCTCTCTCATATAGCATGCTCAAAGACATCCATTCATCACCACATTCTACCACCATAACGCCTTGTCAGCGTGAGGATGAGAGAATAGACACAGGCCTAATGTCCAATAAAAACACAACAGAGCATAATATCTGCCAGAATTGGTCGGCTGAGCGTGGCGCGCCATACCGTCGACATCACGGTAGAATCGGGCTACGCGCTGTGATTTAGGATGCGGCCAATTCTCTATTGATAGTCTACAGGATTTCCTCTGTGTGTCATCATAAAACCCATGTACCACGCTCGTCCACAATGCAATCTTTTTTTCCCCTGCATCTTATCTGCGCCCCGACTCATTTTCCGCTTGAGGAAGTCCGGAAAATTGACTTAGAATTGCTCCATGCAAATAGTTTGTACTTTGCATTTACACGGGTAGACACAGGGAAGCGGAGTGTGGCAGCAGGTATATGCGCAAGATTCTCAACCAGGGTTTTTCCAACCTGCAACATTGGAAAATATACTATGAGCTGGCTATGCAGCGCAGTACAGCCGATATCAGCATTCACTATCTTCCTTATTAGGGACTATGGAGAGGAATTTACTGCACTCCTATGGAGAGGCCCTGTGGCAATTATATGTGATCTACATGCATTAATATACGGCCTATAGCCCCAGTGCAATGGCTCAGCTCCTTTTGAATCAAACACACAGACACACACACACACACACATACACACACACACACACACACACACACACACACACACACACACACACACACACACACACACACACACACACACACACACATATTATACTATTCATTCTGGAAATCTTCAATTGTAGAGCTCCCATAATATCTGAACCGTCTACCCTTTTTTACCCTCTTGATTCCATATTCCAGTGATTGACATTCGATGAAATGTGTACAGACTGTCTCAGGTTGCAGTAACACACCCCAGTCTGTCACCTATCCGTCTTTAGCACACATTCATCAACATGAAGAACTTGAAACCAAAAACATGGCTCCAGACTACCCCCCCCCCCCCCTCTATAAACTGTATTTCACTGTTTCAAAAGGATAGTTACAACAAACAAAACAAATAGCCAGCTATGCGAGTGCTGAAGAGGTGCAGACAGCTGTAGTGTAACACCATTTGCATTTCTTACATCTGTTTCTTTGACAGCTACATGTAATCGCTGTTTTCTCCCCCCTCGTTTTCTCCTTGAGTGGTAATGTTGCTTTGCCACTCTGAGTCTTTGTCAGGCTCGGAGTCTTTATGTAGGTCCAGATTGTCTGCAAAGCTCTTAATGAATAATTAATTAGTGGCTCTGCACAGTTAGGGCGTAATTTACCTCTCTGCATTTCACATTGTATTTCATTCAGCACTTGGGGTGGCTGATCAGCCAACTTTGAGGCCATGCAATGCTCATCACAAGAATACAAGAAAACAGCAACGCCTGAGGATGTATATGAAAAGAAACCAACAATGATATCTGGAAATCTTTCCAACCATTCCCCTTAAATAAAATTAAATAAATAAATACATAAATACAAAAAAACAAAAACAAAAAAAAAAATATATATATATATATATACACACACACACACACCCGTGTATGGTGGTTTTGTTGGTAATCTTTTCTTCCAGGCTACTGCATGTGCCTTATTAGGACCTGCGCTCATGGCTCATAATGTTGTAATTGAGGGGGAGGGTGGGGGTGAGGGGGAGGGTCAGTGTGTAGGTCATGTGTGGATGTCATGAGGATCAGTGCTGCCCTCTTGCCCCCCAACCTGCTGCTCCTGATACAGAGGATGACCCCTTCTGAGATGAGTTTCCTCTGCTATTACTTAACTGGGCTCGAGTCACAAAAGACATCTCACTGTCAAATAATGTATGTAAGACTGCATGGGACTCAGGCATTTGCATCTTGCAACTGTATTGGCTGAAAAAAATCGGCTAAAATGTTATATTTCTTTTATACTCATATTGCTGTGACTGCATATGCCCTATATGTATATAACTCATATCTCAATGCACTATGTTAAATGTGTACTGAAACATAGGAATAAAATGCATCTCTATGGTGCATCTCTATGGGGGGGGGGAATTTTAACCCCCCCCCCCCCCCCCCCCATAACGTCACCTTGAGATTGACTAGTGCGGGGGGTGGGGTGGGTGGGGGTCGGGGGTGCAACACAGTGCCTCCATGCTGAGGACATCTGTATGCAGGCAGCAGACAATATCGCTCGATGAAATATTCATCCATTGCCGTCTTTTGACAATGACGCTACATGACCATGGTTTCACTTTTCAAATGTCTGAGGTGCCCGGAGCCAAGAAGAGGGGAACTTAGCTGACATCATTTTCTGCTTGTTTCGTTCACCGCCCATACAGTGGCAGCCAGCAGCAGGACCCACAACTCAACAGCACAATTAAATGATGAGGTTAGCGAATCACCACCATTCAACAGAAGGAAAGACAAAAAAGAAATATGCTGGCTCTGGCTGCCCTTGAAACAGACTCACCTGAGAGTAAGGGAGGAGAAAATAACAGTATACATAAATATGGAGAATACAGGCCATGAATATTTAATTTGCTGGCAGTGCAGCAGCAGCCCACAAGATAAAAATAATGCATCTTTCCAAGTCAGGACCTGTTTATGAAGTTGAGCTAAAAGCTATTCCGTGTTATCAGATTCATCTACGAAGCCCTGCGTTTCCTTTGAACCGCGCCAATGCTTTATTTAAATGTCAGCATCGGGCGATCTGCTGGACGTGTTGCAGGAGGATTCCTGCTTCTTCTGCTTGGTTTTTATTTTTTACAACCCGTCAGACCTGGAAGAGTGGGGACTGGACCTGACTGAATCAGAAACACAAAAAGGTCAAAATGTCTTTGTTTGATTTATCCTGTTTCTTACTACATCACTAGGGAAAAGAGGAAGTTACCCGCACAAACGGATTAAGGTCAATGCTTGTTAAAAAGTAAACCTTTCAAATAAGCCCTTTGTTAAATCCAGCTAATATGGGATATTTCACCAGCCAATTTGTTTTTGTACATTTGAAAAAGTGAAAGCAGAAAACAAAATAATTGTGGAAAGAATTCACTCTACCTTACGCGTAATGATCTATAACACGACCATGTTTGGACTTCCACCTGCCTCACTGCTTTATGAGGTCTCAGAGTCATAAGGTGCATTTCCATCCACCTCTTTTTATTCTAATTTTCAATTTGCAAATAAAAAAACATGAGAAATGTGAATAAGTCTCGAAATATCGATAAAAAGTTTCTCCACTTGAGGGAGGTGGAAAAGTTTGTGTATCGATAAAAGGTTAATTTGACAAAGTGCAATGGAAACCGATTCAGCGAATGAATGTGAATGAATTATGACGTACAGAAATCACGTGACTTAAATGTCACTCCAGCTTCAACAATTAGCGCCACCTACTGCTTATCTCGATGAACCAACTCCTAATATTCGAATAACAGTAGTGGATGGAAACACGCATAAATTCGCATTTCCTTTTGTCAATTTTCAGAAAATTCGATTAACATTTAGATGGAAACCCAGCTATAGTGGAGATTCCTCAACAAGTACCCATGAAGGACCACGAAAACGGTGGCGACAAATTAAACGAAAGGGCCCTCATTTGTATTCACATTACGTATCAACTTAAAATAACGACAGTTGTTTAATTATTATTTTTATTTGGTGGGTATAGGCGCCAGAACGGGGTTGTTTGGTGGCGGTGGCTAATCTTTTTCCTCTATGCCAAGGCATGCAATCAGGGACGCTTTCAGCAAACCACGCTCGGCATGAATACACAAGTGGAATAACACCAGTCTCGGTGAGAGAGAAAAGTATCATATTCCTATTGTGTTTGAATGCAAGACGAATTTCAAGGAGCATGAGTTCCAAATGCTGAGCCTCCCTGATCATACAGCTAAAAGTAATTTCTACTCGGCAACTCAAAATTACTGTTGCTTCTCGGACAAACTACTAAACAACCTAAAATAGCAATTTGGGTGTGTATTCCATTGATGTAAAAGTATTTTGCTAAATTTACAGTGTGCTAATATAGTAGGGCTATATGTATTTTATCTCGCTATTGTCCACGCATTAACAAATGCACTACTAATTTGCCATAACCATAATTTAGCCTCAGTTTGAAAACACAGAACCTCTTAATTCATATGAATATGTATGTAGCTTTCATTGGGAGTCCACTGTGCAACACCTTGATTAGTGAGGATGATGTCATGCCGTGCTCTCGGCCATGAACAAGCGAGAGAGGGGGAAAATGCTTGCTTGTCTGATGTATACTATCAAGTCTTTTTTTCCCCCTGTATTGCAGGAAATTGCTTCACAAACACACACACTTTTTCTACATCTACACACTTATTTTAAATCTACACAATGAGATGTTCTTACCGTTTGTTAATCTATTATTGAAATTGATAGATTAAAATTGTCTGAAAAAATCCAGCCAGCGCTTATATTCCTCCACATAAAGTTCTGCACCTGCCTCCCAAAACACTTCCATTTTCTTCCCCCCAAAACTTCAACACCCACTGTTTAATAGAAGTTGTATAATTTCATTTTTGATGGACAGCTGAGGTGCAGAGGGAGGGTGCTGTAGGGTAACATAGCGTTTATGGAGCTAAATTCGACCACCACCGCTCAAAGCAAATGTAATTGTATGACAGTAATCACAGGGTGCGTTCATAAAAGTTATAATTGCATTCATTGAATGTTATTTTAGAATGTAAGTTGCATCAGCAGAAAACCTTGCTTTCATTTACTGTTGTGCAGTAACTAAACAGCATGGCTGAATAACTGGGACTTAATGTGGGTTTACTTTGGTTGATGTCGAGGAATTCTAAAAAAACTACATTTTTGATGGAACAAAACTCATTGACCACTAATGGGTAAACAAAAAGATGAAGTAAATTAGATTAATTAATTAATTAATTAAATGAATGAATGTTAAATGATGTTAACATATCTTCTTTTTCCATTTCTAATTGTTCAGGTACTATTTGTGTC
This sequence comes from Merluccius polli, assembly GCA_030340625.1. Lineage (NCBI taxonomy): Eukaryota > Metazoa > Chordata > Actinopteri > Gadiformes > Merlucciidae > Merluccius > Merluccius polli. Next base: position 133,224 of record JAOPHQ010005138.1, read on the forward strand.
ATTCAAGATTTAAGATAATTTGTTTGCACAGATGCGCACACACACACACACACACACACACACACACACACACACACACACACACATTTTCTTAGCCAGTTCAAGGTTATAAATATGGGCCTACCCTACTACACACAGAGATACAGAGAGGTATTTGTAATTTTCTCTTTATATTGATAAACATGAATGAAACTTAAATGTAAACATGAAATATTATTAAATTACCATCATATTGACCACAGTTCATGATGTATTTTCATTGGTTAACTTTTTTCATAAAAAATATGCAAATCAATACACATTACAGAAGGAATACAAATACATGTAAAGAAATTCTAACAAAGAAAGGAACATTATCTGCAACTCACGAATGTGGCATATTATGAATTTTGCATGTTAGGCGTTTAATTATGTCTCCCCTTTCTTGTCTTCTTTGAACAGAAAGCTATGATATGCTGTTCATGTATTTCTTCTATGTACAAGCCGTTTATGCAAAAGAACAGTATATAACCATGAAAATGATATCACATTGTCAATAGGACAATGTGCCCCTTTTACAATTGGGAAGCTTTTCTACTTACGTAGTAGAATATCCTTGAACTAGTGAAGGATAGTTCTGTCATTACAATTTTACCACCTCTTTTATAGAGCCAATCTAAGAGAGGAATCAGCCTCCAAATTTACTTTGCAACATAAAGTCACCAGATGCTGGCCGAGAGTGAAACAAGGGCTAGAATTTATAATGAGATGATAGCGGCAGCATCCCAACATGTTAATACCTGATGATGGGTGTGAGGGCACGCTAATAGTGCTGCTGACGATGAGGATTTCATACAGAAACTCTGTCATTAGGCAGTAGCCGAGCCCCCCCCCCACACACAAAAGGCAATCGGGGGGGGGGGGGGGGGGGGGGGGGTGGTCACAGGGTTTTGGGAGAGCAACCTGGTCTGTACAGCAGGGATGGGGGATGCAGGCAGGATTCGATATTGATCCTATCACGGTAGGATAGGAGTGTTGAAGCAGGGACGAGCCGGCGTGCTGCTGGGGCTTATTTCTTTGAGAATGAGTATGAATGCGGTCTCGGGCCGCAAGACCACCACCGAGCCCTTTCAAGGACGATTGCACGTAGGCACTACACACCTCTCACACATACATTGGAAAATAACATGACATTGTGTACCTTTTTGAGCCCATAACTGAAAATCTCTCATGAAACGGAAAGCTGCCAGGTCGCAATGTGCTGCAACCAGGGTCAAAAAAGTTAAATGATTGAAAATCAAATCAAAGAGCTTGTTTTGGTATGATTTTTACAGCTTGGACCCACAAAGGAAACTTTCATTCATAGATGTTTGAGGAGTAGTACAGTATATACCCCTGAGAGGCCTTGGGAATGGTATCCTTCTATATATGTTTTTTCCATTTAGGAAACATTTAGATACAAAGTGAACACAGTTATTACGGAGCGAGTGGTGATTAAGGATCTTGTTCAAGATTGGTTACAGGTATGGAGCCCAGGCCGTTTAGGCCAGGAGTCAAACACACAGAGGCAATACAGCAGTAACAAGGTTTTAATCCTCCTGATGAACTAATACCCATCATAATAAAGGTATACGGATATCCTATTGCATTATTCATTTGATATACCAGTCTGGATTTTAGACCTTGTTTTAGCAGCGAATACACAAGACACTTATGATAAATTGTTTTTCCAATTTAAAAGTGCTCCGTCTTGCCAGGTAGAGATTTGTGTTTGTATAATGAATAATGACACTCAAAAGGTTGTGCGTGAATATGTTAAACTGCTTTTTTATCTGCATCATTGAACCTAAAACCCGTAACGTCACTGCTCGTACGTTGCTATCTACAGTCAGACCTTATTAATTCATGAATGTGGAGAATCAATTAAGTAATTGTGGATATAAACATGCATTATAGATTTAGTTCAAATCAATTCGGGTGCTGGAGATATCGATGTACATCATTGTCTCAGGACAATAATGACAGAAGTGGATTTAGATGGTAAACAGAACAGAGTCGGCCCGACATGGAATAATAGTATTTAAATGATTCATGATCAAGTTGTTTGAACTCAACTTTAGCACAGCTGTAACCATGGCAACTATGAAAGATAACAAACGGGTATCCAGTGGAGTCGGCGAGTTAGGTTGCATGACCAAACCTAAACACTAAAACATCAAGGCAGATTAAGATATTGCATTTTTAATAACAGAAGCAGCAAGACAACATTAAAACCAAACCCTGAACTAATGGGCAAGTGGTGATGATGATGATGATGAGGATGATAATGACGAAACACAGCAAATGAAGCATACAAATGCACATGATTGCACATGCTTATTTACAACAACAGTTGGCACTACTTTCACAGCATGTGTTTTGTTCATTTAAGAAGAAAAAATATACTTTCATCCTCAAGTCCAATGATGAAATAACCGATGTCAACAACCCAAAAGAAGAAGTAAAAGGAGGAAACAACTTTCCAAACTTCAGTAAATCTTGACCTAGCGTGTAATCGCTGCTGGCTGTTCAGTCAAGACAAGAGTTAGGTTGAGGGGGACACTGGGGACTTATCGAGCAGGTCTTTCATGGCCTGTCACACATACAAGCCTCTTTAAAGGGACCTGTGTGACTGAGATACACACACAAAGAGCCAGCCTATGACCAGTGGCCGGCTCTGGTCAGCTTATAAGACATGTTGGCAACAGATAGAGATTGATGATAGCATCCAATGCAATTTACTCTGTGTCCAGGTTTGCTGGTTTGCTCGTTGCTCTGCGGTTAACGGTAAAAAGTAGCGGTCGCAAAAAAAAGAACATCTCCCTGTAATCTGTCAGTTGGAATGGAAGCGCGGGCATGAACAGCCACGGTGGGCTGGGCGCTTGCTATCTGTGCATGCAGATGGCAGGAAAAATTCATGGGGATTTTATATGTGTGTGATGGGAATGTTCTGTACTCCTAGCCTCGACAAGATTCAGATTCATGTAACGATGCCATCCACTGATTAAATAAACAACAATGACACAAAGAAATGCTGTAAACCATTAGCATAATCAATCAATCAATTTGAATGAAAAAACGAAACAAAAAAACTAGGGGGAAATAATTGAACGTTAGGATGTAGCGGATAGGAATCATTAAAATGTGAAAAATGGCTTATGCTAAGTACAACATACAGGGCAACTTATCAGTTAGTCTCCTGATAGGAGCATGAGATGGATAGGGTGCCGTCTACCTCCACAGCCTCTGTTCTTAATTGGTCACCACAATTATGGCTAGAAGATGCATTAGTGATTGTTCTGACACCAAGGTATATTCAAATTAGTTTGAGATATTCCAACTCGCCTTTCCTGCCATGCATATCAAATACATGTTTCATATATATATATATATATATATATATATATATATATATATATATATATATATATATATATATATAAAACATGTTTCACTAACACATGGTTGTCCCTTCTAAAAATAGATATTGAGTGTTATTTTTTATTGCCTTGCTAATTCTGTTTCCTCTAAAATATGAAATACTTGCAGTGTTGCAGAATAGTAGTGGAATAATGGGTGCTAGAAAGGACCAATTACTGCAAGTTATTATTCAAATCCACTTAATGTGTATGAGAAGTAAATAATTTCACAGAAACATAAATATAACAGTTAAGCATCTAGTTGTACCAAGACATAATTTGCCTTGTAAAAGTTGTTTTCTTTGTCACAGTTTGAATTGTTCTGTTTGTCTTTGTGTAGCTTTTTTAGAGACTTACAGCTGGCAGAATAGCGGGTTTGAAAATATCATGGCCCAACTTCAAGGTTATTGTGATCCAACCACAGTGAAGCCCCATCTGTTTCCCCACAACCTGGGGTTTCCAGAGAGCCCTGTCCGCCTCTGCCCAAATGTTATTCTGGTGACCCTGGGTCCTGTCACTCCACTCCTTTGAGCTCCAACCACCATCCCTTCTATCTTCGTGTAGTGTCATGATGTATCATCACTCTCCTGTCCGGGAGGGCTCTGGTGTGGGCATCAGCTGTGTAGGAGCAACAGACTCCGTCCTGCTTCAATCTTCAGCAGTTCACACATGAGTTTAAGGGGTTCCACCACCCAGTTTCAGGATGGAGGAAGCTTCTCCGTCTTCGGCAAGGGGTTCGTAGCGTTGCGGATTAGGCTACAGAGGTCCACACGCTTGCCGCAGCGAGTGCCTGGAACCCGGATGCATTGTTGTACGCCTTTCACCATGGTCTGCCAGCAGAAATAAAGGATGGGTACCCTCTCGGGAACTCCCAGCCTGGACCTCTTCATTAATCTGGCTATCCACATAGACAGTCACCTTTGTGAGAGAAGGGAGAGGAGGTTCCTGCGCACCTCTGCAATCATCTCTCCACCAGTCTACCAGGACCAACCTTCTGTGCACAGCACCACTCCACCGCCCGAACGCTCATCCCCATCTGATGACTTCACTCCAGAGCCCATGCAGTTGGGAAGGACCAAGTTGTCTTTCGCTGAACGACAGAGAAGGGTAAGGGAGTATTGTTGATGTACTCTGGTGCATCTGGACATTACGTTGCAACTTGCCCAGTAAAAGAGCAGGCTCACCAGTAGGTGGCAGGTTACTGTTGAGTTCAACTAAGGCCCTTGAATCTGCTTCATATCCTCTGTTACCTGTATCCCTGGGCTGGCAGAACCAAGTCAGTTCCCTATCTGCCCTGGTTAACTCTAGCACAGATGAAAACTTAATTGACTCTTCCCTAGACTAGGGATCACCACTCAGCTTCTGAAGGCCCCGCTAGAGGTTGATGCTCTGGACGTCTGTCTCATCAGCTGAGTTACCCGCATTAAAATCCTGGTGAGTATGCTGATCTAGATTCCCTGCATATTCCCATTGTTTTGGGTTTCCCATGGCTTAGACTACACAATCCACACACTGACTGGTCTACCAGTTCCATTATTAGCTAGAGTTCCTTTTGTCATGCACACTGTCTCATCCTCTCATCCTCAACCTTGACCCTATTTTCCCATCATGTTGGGCATAAGTGAATGATGCAGACAATGATTTTTCAATTTACATCCTCTAAAAGTGCTTGTTTTGCCACTGTGAGGCTCAGATTGTTATTAGTGACAACATTATCGAAAGGATCCCTACAGAGAAATAAAACCTTTGTCTTTACCCTTCACTTGAGCTGGTCCATTTGTTGTGTCTAACTAAGTCTTACTCAAGGAGAAGTTTCACTGTGAACTCTCATGATCTCGAGAGTCGAGAGTTGAGTTGTTGCAGGAAGAGAACATGAATATGTGCAAACATGAACCATTGCTTTTTTTTTTTAAACCTTTAGATAACACTATGTTAAGCTTTCTGTAGTCCAACATAAACTCTTGCCTCCTCTTTCCAACTCTCACGTTTCCACCTTTCTCTTCCTGCAACAATTCAAATCTCACGACTCAAGATTGTGAGTTCACAGCAAGACTTCTCCTTGAGTGAGACTTAGAGTGAGACACAATAACACATAGACTGGCTCAAGCAAAATTGTATTTATCCGTAGGGATTCTTTCCATAATGTTGTCAGACACTTATAACAGCAATCTGAGACGAGTGGCAAAACAAGCACTTTTAGAGGACGTACATTGACGGGGCGATATTGCCCTATAGTTCAACATTGCTGCCCGTTTTGTGGCTGACAGCTGAAGCCCTCTTGCTCAATAATGGACTAATTTAAAGTGTTGTCCGTATTAGTCACTGAGACCTAAAATGATGGGTAAATAGGGTCCAAGTTGAAAAATCCTGAAGTTATCCTTTAACAAAGATGATTTTCCTGGTCTGTCCCAAATTCCGTCCAACTGTCATGACCTCAAACTGTTTTTTATTAAGTCTTATGCCACAACTGCCACCTCACCATTGTAGTGTATTTTCTGATATACATTTACAGGTTATTCTACTTCTTTCTTTTATTCATTGTATTTCACTCATTCTTTATATGTAGAATACTGCTGTGTCATGAGAGAACATTCCTGTGTCTCTCTGTGAATTATATAGGGGCAATCCTGAGTGCCTGCTGAAACAACAACAAGATGCCCTCAGTGTTTCCATATGGTTAACGATAAGGTGTTGTAAATCTAAACAGTCTAGGTGTGTTGTTTCATCTTGCTTGACTATCACGCCAGATGGCCAAAAGAGGGTATAAGAAGTATGTGTATTAGAGAGGATTCAGAGTTTCGGACCCCATTGGGGGATTCGGACTCAGATTCGGAGAAGATTCGGCCACCATTCAGATGCATAGAATGTCATCCCGCTTGTGTTCTCTGTTAAATAAAAAGTTATTTACTCAGACACTTTTGGGAGCGGACCTCCATCATTTCATCATCCACAAACCAGTATTCTGGCAGCCGAGAAGAATATACTACACATTGACGTCACAAACAGGATTGGCTGAATGCGCAAAATCGTTGACCAGAGACCAACTCGACGCAGTTTAAACCCAGAAGAAGTGCGCACAAAAAATAGGTGAGTACACGTTCACCTAACTTCTGGTTTTATACTGTGTGCAGGTGGTTTCTGTCATGCGGTGGGTCCGCAACCAAAAAGACTCTCTGCGGAGAAGAATAGGCTGGTGAATGATGGATGGGAGAGTTCCGTCATAAATTTACAAAAATAAAATACTTAGAGTAACAAATGAAATTAAAGTAACAAATGAAACTAGAGTAACAAATGAAACTAGAAGTAACAAAAAACATTTAGAAATAAAAAACAAAAATAAAAACGAGAGGAATAGAGGCTTTGATATGGTTAAGGACGTCAATGGGAGACAGTTTAGTGTGTGCAAGTTTCGAGAAAAAGCCCATTGACAGCACAAATGGAAATGCGAGTAGAGAAGGATGAATGAAGAATATTCGCTCGTCACCCGATAAGAAAAGCCGTCATTGGTTCGTAACATGTGCAACAATTCGAGAAAAAATAATAATTAAAACCAATGACAGATCAAATGTATTTGTGATATGCATGTTCGGATGCATCGTGTGAAGGAGACACATGTTTTGAGTGAGACAAAAGCCTTGGGTACATTTTTGATGAGAGCGAGTTTGCGGCCTGGCCCAAGGCAAATGTGAAAATGCAGCAAATGGAGTGACACTATCAGAGTATTGAAAATGTCAGTGAATGTGTATGCACTTAGATGCATTTGCGATGATAGGAGACACACGCTTCCAAAGTAATGTGATGGTGACTGTGACAGCGCTTAAGTAAAGTAAGTTGTCGGAGAACTTTCATGCAGCAGCATAAAATGGTAAACTGTCAATGAGAGATAATAAGATGATAAAGATGAAAGCCCGGCCGGGTAAATTACAGCCTAAAAATAATAAAGACAAAAAAAAAAATGCATAAACACCTAAAGTTGGCTAGGGAAAATTAAGAAGCTTCAAAATAAGTGTTGTGTTCTATGTTCAATGTTCTGTGTCTGTTCTGTGTTACTGTGAAGTAAATGTGGTTTGTCTGTGGAGAAAGAACAACGAAAAAAGGCGATGACCAAGCCCTGTTAAAAGGGACAAAGAAAAAAGGCGTTGGTCAGTCTGTTATTTGGCGTGTAAGAACATTAATGTGAATCATTAGGCCTAAAGTTAATTTTAGTCTCTGTTTGTTATTTGCAAGTGCCCTGCGATGGACATGTGAGGGACTGTAATAAAGTAAAATGAACAGCGTCTGTATGTTATTAACAGTGTTGTTAATAACGGCGTTAGAGTATAACGGCGTTACTAACGGCGTTACTTTTTTCAGTAACAAGTAATCTAATTAATTACTTTTTACCTCGTTGCAACGCCGTTACCGTTACTGAGCATGTGAAGTGGCGCGTTACTTAGGGTGGCCATTCGTCCGGCTTTAAGCCGGACTGTCCGGTTTTTCAAAGCCCTGTCCGGCGCAGCATCAAGCCGGACGCGTATTTGTCCTCCTTTTTGAGACAACCCCGCCGGTCATAGGTCCGCCCGCCGGTCATAGGTCCGTGGTGTGTTACGATCGCGCGTGCACCCCCCCGTCGGCTGGAGTGTTACAATCGCGCGCGCCCCCCGCCGGCCGTATATCCGAGGCGCTCACCCCCCCCCCCCCCCCCCCTACTACAATTTGGTTGAATGAAGCGCAAGGTGATTTGGCCACACATCTGCTGCCCAGAGCCATAGAGATCTCTCTCTCTATGGCTTAACAGGCTGCAATATATTGAGTTCAAATAAATACCAAATGTTCTAAAATACTGTATATAGTGTTTTCATTCTTCAATCAGTTAATATAAACACCTTTGACGTTAAAGATGTTATCGAATGTAATAGGGTATAGAACATGAAAAATAACGCCACAGTTACTTTGCTGAGTAACTAATTACTCTTACAATTAGGTAACTGAATTACTAACTCAATTACTTTTTGGGAGGAGTAATTTGTAACTGTAACTAATTACTTTTTTTAAGTAAGATGACCAACACTGGTTATTAAGTTGCGTGAGTGTGCTAAAGATGCGTGAATGAAGTTACTTATTTGTAAATTGAGCTCTAAATATTATTAAAGACAAGTGGTCTAATTGTGGGAGTGACGACTCCTTATGTAAATATTGTAGAAAGAAGTCTTATAATTTCTTGAAAATGTGAAACTGTTTTAGATTAAGAAGCTGCTGGCTGAAGTCTAGGGAAAGACTTGCAGGGGCGATGCAACTAATTCTCTAGCCGGGGGGGCACCAGGTTTCCCCCTCTGATTCAGAGGACAAAGTCTGCTCTCTCTCTGTGATCACATTAACAAGTAAACTGCGCATGTGTGGGTTTTAGGAGGAGCTACAAGTTACACAGACACGTGGTCACGCCCCTACTGCACTCCTGGGGCCTCATGTACGAAGGCTTGCGTGGATTTGTGCGTGGATTTTGGCGTACGCCAAAACCCCGAAAATGTCGTACGCACAAATAAATTCAGATGTATGAAAGTGTGCGTACGCATGGATCCGAGCCCGTTTCTTTTGTACATCCCGATCAACGTGGAACTGAGCGCACGTGCAGATGTGGCAAACTCCTCCCTGTCCACGCCCTCATTTAAATATGCAAATCTATGTAAATAGGCCCTGGACCTGAGATTCACCTCTATCCGATCAGATAAAACAAGCAAGTGTGGCACAGAGGATATTTATATATTATTGCCACTTACTTAAATGTGTTATTTTATATGTATGGACTTTATTTGGCATTTTTACAGACGCCCCCCATTCAATTTTAAGCATTATTATTATTATTATTATTATTATTAAAGGCACGAGACCACCCGTCGCTATATAAACGGTGGGCTGCGCTGCGTTCTTCAGTCGGCAGTTAACCGGGACCAGTAAAGCCACTGAAGACCAGCCGACTCACTTGTCTTTTTGTTTAATTGATTCTTTCAGAATAACATCTTTTCTAAAATATGCCAACCCTTGAGTCAACTTGCACTCTATGGGTGTAACACAAGCATGAACAAAGGAAAGAAAAGACATTTCACAGAGTCCGAGTTGGAGATTGTGGTGAATGACGTGGAGCCGCGGAGGGAGATTCTCTCTGGTCCCGTCAGCAGGGATCAATATGAAGAGGAAGGAAATGAGTGGGAGCGTGTGTGTGACCCGTGGGGTCCGAGCAGCGCACACACACAGGGGAAGAAGAAGTGGTCGGATCTGAAGGTGGAGGTGAAGCGGAGGAATATATTCTATGCGTCACTTTCATGCCGCACACTAGGAAGACCACTAGGTGGCGCTGTTTCTGAGCAAATTCCGTAACGCTATTAACTCCCGCATACTTCGCATACTTTGTCGCACATTCGAAATCGGCTGATGAGCCACTTGTCATCGTTTGCAAGTAAATCCTCGCGTTCCCTAAATACTCGCTCACATCGGATTGCACCATTTGCAAGGTCCTCTAACAACGCTAACGCTGCCATCGGTAATACCATTTTCTTCATCACATTGCGCATGCGTTTATATCCACCCGTAAAATTGCAAACACGGTGGGTGTGTTAATTGTTCATAAGTGTGTCTCTGACGTGCACATCACTCTGATGACTAACAGTTTCCCAGCGTCACCTATAAGTGTCGCCAAAGGAACAATAGCTGTAGAAACGTGCGTACGCCAGCCATGAAGTTGACGTGAGGCACCGCACATTTCCACGGTCATTTCACGTTTCATACATCTGAACGTGAGCGTGGAACGCCATTTTTTTTTGCGTACGCCACGTTTTTGTGCGTACACAACCTTCGTACATGAGGCCCCTGGAGCTGCAAGGGGGGAGAAGGCAAACTGAAGCCTAGTACAATAATTCTGTTTATTGGTGGTCATTACTTGATCATGAATTATATTATTGAGACTTTGAAAAAATATAAGAAATTACAAGGTTAACAAAAAAGGAAAGAAAATAAATTTATTCAAAAGGGGAGAGACAAAAATTAGTATTAGAAATGGCTAGTAGGGATAAAAACATACTAGGAAACATTACTTAATCATGATTGTCATGAAAAGAAAATCATGAACGAGACTTTTAAATTCATAAATAATTCTATGTTAACAGATGTCATTACTGCGATAAAAAAAAGGTGTTTTTGTGTAAAAGCTGATTGATTATTTTTAAGCGCCAACTTGTCAGTAATATGAAGCAAGTTTGTTCAAATAGACATTAAATCTCTGTTTTATTCTTTTCCTTTATCTACATTTGCACGAGAACCTTAAGCGAAGGAGGGGACCTCCACGGCCAGGGGGCTCCTTTCCAAAGAAACATCTCAAACGTCTCATGTGCATCTCGTCGTCGATTCGTAAAATAATGCTTGTAACAGATTTAGGTCATGCTACAACACAGGCAGTTATTAGGCAGCCGATCGCCATAGCAACGACACTTATAGTGGAAGGTGAAGAGATAGCATATACTACTTACAGATAGTATTAGCACATCAACTTCTGCAGGGGTTGTGAGACCAATAACTACAACAAGGACAGTTTCTGAATCTATAACTATCAGGACCCTTATAAGCGAAGCTGTGGAGATAAGATTCTCTACAGCTGTGTTATGAGTGAGAAGAAAAGAGAGGATGTAAGAGAGGACATTGACAGCAATGACGACATTTGTGATATTTACAGAGACCTATAGGTACAATTGAGAAATTAGCTAAAACGTCTATGACATCCACAGAGACATCCACAGAGTCTCCAAGTGTAGCACTGAAACTCACTACTGAAATAAAGAATAATGAGAAATTTGAAAACATTATTATGTCCAACACACAAGATCCACTAAGACCTAAGACTACCCAGAGCTCACTTAATATGACTCAGACTGAGAGCACGATGACTGACTATAATCTGCTGGATAACAGCTGGACACAGACTCAGGAGAGAGACACTGTCATGACGGTGCTCCTCCTCGAGTGTGTGCTGATGGCTGGTTTATCCTGGGTGCCATGATTGCTCATGCACCACAGGTGTGTAGCCCCACCCAGCCAGAGTCCAATCAGTGTGACTCAGGCCAGGTGAGGCTGTAAACCAGCCATCAACAACACACACTCCACATAAACCCTCCACAGAGGACAATAAGTAGGGCAGCACTAGAGCTGCAAGAAGTATTTAGATAAGGAGATCTAAGAGAGAGAGGGGCAATAAAGAGTTATGCAGGAGTTTACCCTATAATAGTAGTGGTGATGATGATAATGATGATGATAATAATAATATTACTAGTAATAATAATAATAATAACAACAACAACAACAATAATAATAATAATAATAATACATTTTATTTGAAGGTGCCTTTCGAGACACAAGGTCGCCACACAATGCAAAGTGGTAAAGGGACATCAAGTTCAGTATGTCCCATGAGGATCGCAGGACTTAGAGGGGTTAGAATAAAACATAATAAAGAAAGCGCTGTGATCATTAGAACGTTTAAGGATCTGTTGGGACATAGAAAGTACACATGTAGAGATCAACGATTTATTAGTGTCTGTTATTTGTTTTTGTGTTTTCTGTTGATTTTTCTCTGTGAATTTGTTTTATAACTGTGTGTGTAAAAGTGTTTTAGTGTTTTGTGGGACAATTAGCAGACCAACAGCTCAGTTAAGTTGGGTACTATTCATTTAAATCAGAAGTTATCTCCTCTACCGCTCGTCCACAGAAGTCCAGGGGTCAACCAGCGCTGGGGACTCTTTTAAGAGTTCAGGGAAATTCCCCCCTCACCAAACTGAGATAGTGGGACCCGCCCTAAAAGGACCCTGCGGGAGCGCGGTAGTTATTACAATGTAAAAAACCTGATACGCAGTGTTGCGTGTTTAACAATTAAACAAGTCCATCAGTGATTGCTTAGTTTACCTCCATAGTGTGGTGTTGAAACAGTTGAAAGAAAGTTTGTTCTGGGTTGCCAGGGTCTACCGGTAGGTGTTCCCCAAGGGGGGAGAGTGGACTGCGTGGTATAAGTCCCGCACTGTTGTCACGGCGAGCCATATCTTGCTTTCCATGTGTTTTGTTGAAATAGATTTCATTTTGTTTTTTGTGTTTTATTTGTTAAATTGTCAAATTGCTTTGGTCAAGACAAATGTTGTCTGAACATGCCAACAAAAGTGTCTGTGATGTGAATGGAGTTAAAGCAGGTGGAGACAACAGCTCCCCTACTGCTAGAAACCTGCACTGCATGTTGTAGTCCAGGAAGTTTTCTGCACACATGCTTCCGTGTGTGTGTGGGTTTGATAGTTGTTACCCCCAGTGGCCAACTTGCAAATAATTGTACAGCTTGTGGGAATGAGCTACTGTTAACTCAGTGGAGTTTTAGAATAATACTTACCGTATTGTACCTGTCACGATCCCTGTGTTGGAGGGTGTTTTCCCCCCTCTGTTCTCCTCTCTCCCTCTCCCTGCAGTGCTGGAGTGCAGAGGTGGGCGGAGCCCACTCATGAGACACACCTGAGCACCATTTGCTCATTAAGACAAGACTATTTCTACCTGCTGGATTGTCACTTCAGTGCCGGAAGATTTCCATGCAAGCACATGTGTCTCGCCACTTTGCTCCGCGTTTTCTGCCTCCAGCTCCAGCGATTCTCCTTTGAGGTTGAATTCTTTTGTTACTTTGTTTCCAGTTTTTCCACTTAAAGTGCGATTTTGAGTTTTTCTACATTTTTCTCCCTTTTTGTTAATAAATATTATTATCGTATCTGCATTTGGGTCCTGGCCTTGTCTTTAGATTCTCGTACTGTAACAGTACCATTTTTATGCCATTTCTCCTATTTATGAGACTATTTACCTTTGAGTGAAAGTTACAAGGTACATTTTATTCAGTAACAACGTAGGTTGTTAACATCCTTTTGAGCAATAACCTGGTTAAAGTTATCACTGAAAAGTACTTCAGCAATCTGTTGGGAAGGGATCTAATGCACAGGCTAGATTGTTTATTGACATTGGGAAGAATTGGGTTTACCTTGCAAACTAGTGGTGTGCGATACTGCATATTTTGGTATCGATCCGATACCAAGTAAATAAGGGGCCAGTATCGATACCGATACCGATACTTTTCAATAAATTGGTAAGGTGGATGCGTCATTGAATTGCTAAATCTCAATTAATGTTCATGACCTTAAGTGTTTTTTGTGATGTTTCCTTTTCTATTATGAAATAGTTAAAACCTAGGACAGAATGAGAACAAAGTTTATAATTAAATAGAAAATGCTTTATTATCATGTTTTTTGCTTTGCGTCACGTGACTCGCGTGACGGCGCAACATCTAAACACAAGAGGGGGGGGGAGCAAAGTGTGCCTGCTCTGTGCTGACACAGGAGCGGCGAGTCCGGTGACCGCTGTTTCCTCTTTTGCCGAAACCGCAGCATTGCAAACAAGAGTGGAACTTAAAGTACAGAATCGATCCCAACAGGCTAGTATCGATCTGATACCGATACCGACTTGGGAATCGATATTATCGATATTTGGATCGATCCGCCCACCACTATTGCAAACGCCAACGCCTAATGCTGTTATGCTGTGTTGAATATCTTTATTTGTTGGCTTCGTCCACCAACGCGTCAAAATTACAGCATCAACGCCGTGTGGTGTCTCCATTACGTATACACAGGACTGCATGGATAGCTGTCATAGATATCTGTCTCTACTCCTCCACAGTCACCTATCCTATGGGCTGAACATGAGAATCAGAAGGGATTTATCCCCATACACGGCATCCTGCAACAGGCCAGTAGGGAAGGCTGGTTAGCCTATGACGGGTAAGATCCCACCTTGAAACCTCGGGACAACCTAAGGCAGGCACAGTCACGATTACTTGGCCAAGTCACTGAGCACTGACTCACTTGATCATGAAGTGACGAGAAGATGAAACCATCAAAGGAGAAACCATTTGGGTTGAAAGATGGAGGATAGGATAGATCTCAGACATGTCGGCTTAAGCAGTGAAAATGGTGGCAATAACTAGGACATGTCAACTTTTTAAAACCCTTAAGGTATATAAGGATTCGCGTTTTGTTTTCGGTATAGTGCATGATTTGGTAAATTTGGTAACAGCGTGATTTAAAAGCGGTTGATAGTAAACCCATATCGTATCAAAATTTGGTTTAGGATTTACTGGCTGCAATTTCCCTTTCTACTAGATTGGCTGTAGTTAAGGTTAAAGAGCATAACACCTTAGGAGGGATACAGGCAGAAGGTAACTATTTAGCTAACTTGGACTCGAACAAGGAGTTGGACAATCATAATCAGACATTGACAGAGGTGCATGGCGTGGCGCTCATGGACATTTTGTTGCACCTACCTGGCTGTTACATTTGCTCATTAAAGATGCGCATGGTTTTGACCATGGTGCAAGGGGGGAGGTAATGAAGGTTTTAAAATCAGGAAACAAGGTTTTTATCAGAAAACAAGATTTTTGGTCACCATACTTGCAAACAATGATTGATAATAAGCTCAATGATTGTGAAGTATGTGCAGAAAACAACGTAAGAAAAACAATCACTACTCCATTTGGACACATTCCCACGCCCGAGGGACCATTTAGACATATGGTCTTGGACTATGTTGATATGATCAAAAGTGTATAAGGTAAAAGGTACATGCTAGTAGTCATTGACAGATTCAGCAGATGGGTAGAAACAGTCCCATCAAAAGATCAAAGTGTGACTATTGTAATTAAGATTTTGACTAGAAAAATCATGCCAAGGTTTGGAATTCAATTAGAAATTAGCTCAGACAATGGATCAGATTTCATTCAGAAAAATGTGTGGTGCAGCAGTTACGCATCAAACAGCGATTAGGTGTTTACCATTCCCAGTTACAAGGAATGTGGAAAGAGTGAATGGGACATTCAACACAAAAATTAACAACATTTCTGGAAGTGTAAATTGAATTGGATAGATGTAATACCACTAACACTAATGAGTTCTCGCATGCAAGCTAACAGAATGACGCATCTAACCTGCATGAAATGCTTACGGGTCGACCCATGCTCTCACCGACACTTCGAGGGCCCCACAAGGGGCCCCCATTAGAACAATTAGAAATATAATTGAAAACGTATACAAGACAACTAACAGAGTTTCAGAGTCGGAGGACGACCACCAAGGGGGGGTGGAGCCAGATGACCAGTTGTACCTGAGGGTGTTCAGGAGAAACTGGAACGAGCCCAGGAGAGAAGGACCATACAAAGTCACCAATGCGACACCAACCGCCATCAAGGTGGAAGGGAGTTCCACCTGGTACTACCTCAACCACTGCACCAAAGCCGCTCAACCAAAGACGAGGGAGGAGCACGAGGAGGAGCTGGGTGCAGGTGTACCCGGCACTGAACGACCACCCCAGGACCAGACCTAACCCGGCCAGGAGCAACAGCCACATGATGATGCCGAGGCTGGTGAGCCTGCTACTGATCCTCTGCTGGCTTTGGCAAATTCCACAGACCCAGGGACGGATCCCGAGGAAGAGTGTAACCACAACAACAGAGTAGACCTGGATCAACCAGGAATCAAGTGGTAGCACTAGAGAAAGCATGAACGTGTTGCAGGAAAGGCCAGCCCGAGATATTCGGGAATAGTTAAACATGCAAGGGAAAAAGGTCAGAAAATCAAGTTATCTTATATGTTCAAATATATATTCAATTTTATATTCAAAGTGTTAACTATGCAGACGAACAACAAGTTACTCTTACTGTCATGATAGGTAGCGAGATGCTAGGTAGCCATACACCCAAAGTATAACTTAATAACCTGGGGACAAGTTCAATGTATAATAGATATTCGGCAAGAACCAATGTACTGGTGTATAACAGTAGAATCAAGAGATCAATGGGATCAGGGTAGTAGTACATAAGAAATTAGAAGTAAAAAGAGGTTTCCGCATGTAGTGTCAAATAATACTAGACTTAAAACCAAATGCAGAAGTTCCTTGTGTGACCAAGGTCCAACGTGGTATAGTCCTTCAATATGTCAAAATAGATCCAAATCCGGTTACTGATAAAATAGATTCAACTCAAAATTGATGACAAATTCGAAAATAATAATAACTTTTCAACAAGAAAACTTAAACAATATGGATTTGAACGCATTGAAAAACAAATTGTGGTAAAATCAAAAGAGTGGTTGTATAAGAAAACCATTGGTATAAATGGGTGGTATTTACTGGAAATCTGATACAAGAAAAATTGTTATGTGTGCTAAAAGTCATCAAGATACATTGTATATAATAAATACTGAATATAATTGGGGAATCTGTGAACAAGAGATTGAGGAGTTACACCAAAAAACAAGAACAGGAAAGACAAGAACTTGAAAGAAATCAAATGCAAAGTACAACAGTGAGCCCCAATGACGATACATGGTCAATACCCTTATGTTGAGGTCAATGTTTGATGTATAAGTGAATACAGTAAATCTAAAGAAGGACATAGAATTGTCCAATAGAATAGGAGAATTGTCTGTACTCAAAGGGGTTGAGCTTTATGTAGAGCAGGGATTAGAATGCTTCCAAAACGATGAAGGAAATGTAGAAGCTAATGATGTAGGCATGAAAGAAGAGGATGTATGTGACACCAAATGTCAAAATGTCACCAAAAACTGTATTGATCAATACCAAACAAGAAAACCAGCGCCTATTATAAAAGGGGATCGAGCCAGTGAACATCTTATGTCATATTTGACATTCCAGTGGCATACTTGTTTATATCAAAATTAGGACAATGACAATGAGGAAATGGAAATCAAGGGTAGTTTACTTGAAGTGTATCCATTTTAAATACTCAAATTTACTAATGACTGTTCAATGACTATGTTGGACCAGTGTGACCATAAATATTCATTTATTCACTAATATTCACCTATTATTTGAACCATCTATGTATACACATTTGTTTGATATATTAAGTGTGCACAGAATTTCACTTATTAACAATTATTTACTATTGTCTATATAAATGGGAATCAGCCTTCAAACATTAACAGAGAACCAGTACTAATGATCACCAAAAGGGAACAAAATAGGTGATAAGGTACAAGGGGGGGATCATTTGAATATTAATTAGCAATAATAACAAATTGTGGGAATATTAATTAATGATAGAAGATCATTTGATTCATTCAGGATTTTGGACACAGTTGATCTATAATTACACTGTAATAATAATTGTTCACATGCTGATTATGTTATGTTGTGTCAGATATTTTTCTGCAAAGATACGGTTTGGTTCTGGAATTTCTTCCTCAGAGGACAATAGAGGGAGGTCCATCAGAGAGAGGACAGTTGATCTGAGGCTCCTGCCCTAAATGGACTCACTGGACATTGGAATGGACTGCAAACACGGGATGAACAACAGGAATATTGCTTCCTGTTACCAGCTGTTGATCATAATTTCTACACTAGGAGACAACATGACTGATAGCTTTATCTGAATGTGATGTGTTTTTTATGTTTTATATTTTATATTTTCCTTTGATTCCTTTAATGATTGATTATTTACAAGTGATTGATGTTGAAAGATGTTAACACTGTGTAATAATGATGTCATGGTTTGCTCATGTTTGCACACGGGGAATGTTGTGTTTGTGTTTTTTCCCCGTGCTGTGTGTTGCTCTTGGTTGGTTTTTCTTCTTCCACAGGCATTGGTTGTGGGCAGGTGCGGGGCGTGGCTTGTGGAGCCGGCAATTACGAGGCACACCTGTTTCCCATTGGGACTCCTTTATTAGGCTGGCTCGAACGTCTCTTCAGCGCCAGAGTATTCCGTCACACACGGTACCAGTGTCTCGCCTTAGTGTTACTAGTAGCAATCGTCTTGTGAGTATTTTTACGTGTTTTTGTACGTTGGATCCTTACCGTGTTTTACCCTCTTCCCCAGACCTCGATCTCTTACCTGGGAAAGGTCCTCGTTGTCCCGGTGTCTCCAGTACTCCGCCTACCCGTTCCTGCCTCGACGTTCATCGCCTTTGCATCGCATTTTTCGCAATAAACCTTGTTCTACCTACCCGCCCTTTGTCTTCCGCTTTATGGGATCCAGAAACTTTATGGCAAATCATAACAAATTATTTGTTGTGCATTTGACAATGATTGGATTGAAGAGAATATGGAGTCAGAATAGTGTCATCATTCAAACCTGAAAAAAAAGGTTTCAAAGGCTTGTAAGTCTGTGTTTGAAAACTCAACACCTTGTAAAAAAGGTTTTGCACCACTGAAAAAAGAGATTATAGCCTGAAAAAAAAAAGTCAAACATCTGCAAACATGATTTTGTGTTCTATTTTATCTTCTTCATCATTTTAACCAACACATTTTCAAAGCTAAAATGTTTTCACAAACACATTTTCAAAGTTTAAAAATGTTCACCAGCGCATTTGCAGAGTTTCAAATCTGACACTGTTCTAACAGTGTATTACTTTGTTTCCCGGTTTCGAAACCTTGTAAATGGGATTCTGCAAACAGCTGTTCAAACATTGAGAAATACGTTTTGAAAGGTTGAATATTTATTTTTAAAAACTTGTAAAGGTGTAAATTTACACCATTGCAATGTATTTTTTCAGAACTTAATTTTCAGCACTGACTTTTCAGAGATTTGACCACACGGGCGCAAGCTTGCGAGTCACGTGATTATTGACACTGTT
The DNA here is from genome assembly GCA_030340625.1 of Merluccius polli. Classification (NCBI taxonomy): domain Eukaryota; kingdom Metazoa; phylum Chordata; class Actinopteri; order Gadiformes; family Merlucciidae; genus Merluccius; species Merluccius polli. Next base: position 152,347 of record JAOPHQ010005138.1, read on the forward strand.
CTGACGCCGTTCGTTTTGAAACTCCTTTAGCTCAAAGCTCTGAAAACGTGGTTCTGAAAAAAAGGAAAAAAAAACCTTCCTGGGGGCGGGACCATCTTGCTCTAAACCTATTGGTTGCTCTCTGCTGAGGCACAGTCCAATCACATGCGCCGTTGACCGGGCTGTGCGGGATTGACAGTGCTCTGCCGATGACAAGAATAACAAGCGACTTGCGTGGTTGATTTTGTTGTCTATTTTCTGGAACCATGGCTGGTAGACAGGCGAGCAATTTTATTCTGTATTGTTTGCGTTCTAACCACCCGCGAGCCTCCTGCGGCTCGCCAAGCTGTAATTTGCAACACGTTCTCATCCCAACTCGTAATATACCGACGGTTTGTCACGCCCCTAGACGTGATACTGACGCAAAATGTACCCTCCCGCGTCTGTGTGAAACGATCTGTGTGAAACAATCTCATAAACCCGTTCGCGGTGGTAAGAGACGAGCAGAGTCTACAGCGTCCGCTCGCAGAACAGAGTCTACAGCGTCCGCAGTCTACTGTGAAACAATTCACTCCATAAAGGATTATGGTTAGGGTTATGGTTAGCGTAATCTATCACCGTGACCGGGTTATTATTGGAGTGAATGGACGCTGTAGACTAATTTGTGGCTCGCATGGCATAAATAAGTCATACTTTGCGGTCACGTGACTACCATGGATACCTGGAGGGCAACAAACGCTGGCAAAATGGCGACAAACAACGGCCAACCAGGGGAATTGCAGCCTTGCAGATTTCCGATACTTAAATAAATCAACTATTTAGACCATTTGTCACAAAATGTTAAAATTAGATATGAACAGAAGATAAACATACTCGGAACTTGTGATCCATACACAGCACCCGCTGATGTAGGTTATTCATTGCTTTGAAGCTGGCAAAGACTCTACCAGATCGTGAAACGATCTGGGGGTTCTCATAAACCCGTTCGCGGTGGTAAGAGACCAGCAGAGTCTACAGAGTCCATTCACTCCAATAATACCCCGGTCACGGTGATAGATTACGCTAACCATAACCCTAAACATAACCCTTTATGGAGTGAATTGTTTCACAGTAGACTGCGGACGCTGTAGACTCTGCTCTGCGAGCGGACGCTGTAGACTCTGCTCGTCTCTTACCACCGCGAACGGGTTCATGAGATTGTTTCACACAGATCGTTTCACACAGACGCGGGAGGGTACATTTTGCGTCAGTATCACGTCTAGGGGCGTGACAAACCGTCGGTATATTACGAGTTGCGATGAGAACGTGTTGCAAATTACAGCTTGGCGAGCCGCAGGAGGCTCGCGGGTGGTTAGAACGCAAACAATACAGAATAAAATTGCTCGCCTGTCTACCAGCCATGGTTCCAGAACATAGACAACAAAATCAACCACGCAAGTCGCTTGTTAGTCATCGGCAGAGCACTGTCAATCCCGCACAGCCCGGTCAACGGCGCATGTGATTGGACTGTGCCTCAGCAGAGAGCAACCAATAGGTTTAGAGCAAGATGGTCCCGCCCCCAGGAAGGTTTTTTTTTCCTTTTTTTCAGAACCACGTTTTCAGAGCTTTGACGCTAAAGGAGTTTCAAAACGAACGGCGTCAGAACAGTGTCAATAATCACGTGACTCGCAAGCTTGCGCCCGTGTGGTCAAATCTCTGAAAAGTCAGTGCTGAAAATTAAGTTCTGAAAAAATACATTGCAATGGTGTAAATTTACACCTTTACAAGTTTTTAAAAATAAATATTCAACCTTTCAAAACGTATTTCTCAATGTTTGAACAGCTGTTTGCAGAATCCCATTTACAAGGTTTCGAAACCGGGAAACAAAGTAATACACTGTTAGAACAGTGTCAGATTTGAAACTCTGCAAATGCGCTGGTGAACATTTTTAAACTTTGAAAATGTGTTTGTGAAAACATTTTAGCTTTGAAAATGTGTTGGTGAAAATGATGAAGAAGATAAAATAGAACACAAAATCATGTTTGCAGATGTTTGACTTTTTTTTTTCAGGCTATAATCTCTTTTTTCAGTGGTGCAAAACCTTTTTTACAAGGTGTTGAGATTTCAAACACAGACTTACAAGCCTTTGAAACCTTTTTTTTCAGGTTTGAATGATGACACTATTCTGACTCCATAAGAGAACTGCCTCATCCTGATTGGCTTGTGGGTGAGATCTTCTCTAGAGTTGCATCTCTTCCGGTGGGGTGAGACTAGCTCATGAATTTGGCCTTATTAGAACAATTGAATAAGTTTACCTAGTCTAAAAGTAAATAAAATAATGTGTGCATAATGTAACCCAGGTGTAAAAACTTGGTTAACTAAACCATAAGTTTAACCTTAAAAGGAAATAGTAGTTTTATTAGTTGTTCCATGTGATAAAATATATTTTATATAATATAATATATAAATATCGTTTTCTGAGTTGCACTTGAAAGCAGCATGTTCCAACTGCACTTGAAGGCAGCACTCAGGTTCACCGCATCTAACCAAACGAAAGGCAGGTAGCCTTTTAGCAGCCAATTAGCGTGCATGTCCCGCCTATAGTGAAGGAAGCAAGTCTGTACGTAGTACTTTCTACTTCCTTTTGACTCCAACCGCGACAGCGAGAAGGCAGCAATCCGCTCAACAAAAGCGGTAAGATATTGACTGTAGTAAAACTACCGCAAATCATTTAAGTTGATGTTAGCAGTTAGCTCCAACTAGTTTCTTTGTTACAGTTTAGCACTGCGCTCAAGTGGTAACACTGGCGAACCGTGTGTGGTCTTATGAGAGCTGAGTCCCCGACGGCGCTCAGCACTGGAACGAAGCGCATCGGTGAGAGCGATATTTTCGGTGTTTTCTGATGACTGTTAGCTGCCGCTACTCATAGGCTGAACGGGTTAGCTATACGGAGATATACGGTGGTGAACTGTTGCATTAAGCTTGTTGCTCTGTGAACACTTGGCATCTTAAACTGTGCACTTAATATATTAAACTGCATATTTATTAGCTGATCAACATTGTGTTTATGTAGTACATGTGAATGCAGGCAGCACAAGGTGCATGTTGATCAGCCATTTGTGTCAATATGTGTGATTAAGGTGAATGAGTTTATTATTTTGTAATATAAATTGCAATGTGAAGGAATTTTCTTCTTTCAGTTATGTTAGGGGTTAATTTCATGATCCTTATTATAGAAACTCATATTGTGATGAATGAATGAATATATTTTGCTCATGAGTTAAATCACAATTTCTGATATGTTATTGTTTTTAATTATTACCCAATGATTCATGGAAAGACATTTGATTTCTAGATTTGAAATCATTGAGCTTTAGTGTAATGAAAGGCCAGAATGTTAAAGATGACATTGTCATTATACTTTAGTGTTATTGTTGTACAACCGTTAGATTGTTTACTTAAAGGTCCTGTTTATCAAATTAAACAGGTCAGGTCTTTTGGAGACCCCTAGTCTCCACAGGAACGTCCAGTCTGTTGGAGAGGACCAAGAGCCTTGGACGGAGTGATTTAGGATCTATGATTCATAGATGGCGAGCCTCCCAAAGATCCTAAGAAAGCTGGATTGACTCTTCGTTACAAACTACAATTAGTGGTAGGGCCAACCTGGTTGGCAGGATTGCTACACACCCAGTGACTCTAATCACCCTATTAGAGGAACCTTTGAAAGAAACACAAACAAAATAGTACCGGTACTAAGAACTAAAAACAAGACTTTGTTTTAAAGGCGCCATTTTCTTTTCTTTGTTATTTTTCATATCAGTGTTTATATAAATGTTGTAAACTTGTGTTATGCACTACTCACTAAAGAGTTTACTGTTGCAATTTGTTTCGTGGTTGGTGTTGTTCATTGTTCGGCTGTTCAGGTCTATGGTACATGAGCTCCTTCCGAACCTAGTCATTTAGTGTATCTACGATAAGTGGGTTACAATAAGATCCAAAGGTAATGCTAAAAGACTAAATTGGTTGTTCCAAAGAGCTTGATAAATTAGGATCTAGAATCAATACTATATATTATAATCAAAATATGAGGGAAAGCTTTTTGAGAGAATGCAAGCAAGAAGAATGGATGCTATGGGCTTAACTTAGTGTTAGTTTCGCGTGACTTCTTCAAAGTCACGAGGGGGGAATATGTAGTGTATTTTCTGATATACATTTACAGGTTATTCTCCTTTCTTTTATTCATTGTATTTCACTCATTCTTTATATGTAGAATACTGCTGTGTCATGAGAGAACATTCCTGTGTCTCTCTGTGAACTATATAGGGGCAATCCTGAGTGCCTGCTGAAACAACAACAAGATGCCCTCAGTGTTTCCATATGGTTAACGATAAGGTGTTGTAAATCTAAACAGTCTAGGTGTGTTGTTTCATCTTGCTTGACTATCACGCCAGATGGCCAAAAGAGGGTATAAGAAGTGTGTGCATTAGAGAGGATTCAGAGTTTCAGACCCCATTGGGGGATTCGGACTCAGATTCGGAGAAGATTCAGCCACCATTCAGATGCATAGAATGTCATCCCGCTTGTGTTCTCTGTTAAATAAAAATTTATTTACTCAGACACTTTTGGGAGCGGACCTCCATCATTTCATCATCCACAAACCAGTATTCTGGCAGCCGAGAAGAATATACTACACCATCCTTATGACTGTGCTATCAACCTTCTTCCTGCTACCTCACCCCTTGTGGCCATTTGTATTCCCTCTCTAGGCCAGAGTGGGGGGCTATTCAGGGTGCGAGTTAGGGGGGAGCCCTAGTGGCCACCTGAGCTCCCCTGGAAACATGGTTTGTGAAATTTTGGGGGAGCTCTAAAATATTGATATGATTGCCAAATAAATGATATTTTGGCCATGGTTTTCCCTCAAAGATGTAAAATAAGAGAAATAAAATTGTATTTTGAGTTCATGATTCATGAAAAAAGTGTTGCCTGCTTGCACGAGGCGCTTGAAGCGTGGCGGGAGCGCTGCAGCTCCACCCACTACTGTTTGTGGCGTTGCGTCTCTCCAGGCAGTGAGAGGGTTGTGTTGTGCTATAGTCCTAGCTGTATTGTAAATAATAGGCTATTGCCATATTTTTCATGGTTGGTGCCGCTGGCTGCTCTTATCGCGTGTGTTTGGCTCTGTGTACAGCCTCATATATAATAGCCCATATGATCGTGAAACAATGTAAGTTGTTGAGTTAATTCAAGTTAATTCAATTAAACAGTCAAAAGACACATCATTGATGGTCCGTGGATTATTTACTATCAAGTTCATTGAAGTTTGCGTAGCCCATTCGGGAAATGTGTTGACATGAACATGATCCATCGGGTGTTTCATGTAAATATTGTACATAGACCTATGGCACCACCCGTGTGCAACTGATTTTCTCTTTATAATAGGCCTATGCCTATGCTGTTGCTATTAATGACAGGATCGGCATTTAAACTAAACCCCCTCCAAAAACAAAAACAAAACAAAAATTGCCCGTACTCGCCCCGCCCCCCGGCTCCCCCGGAGACCGTGGTATAATTTGCACACTGGGGCTATTGACAAATAGATCCAGGATTCTCTTGATACTGGCATCACTTGGCCCTCTTCGTCCCCAGCAGGAGCTGGGTTTCCGTACCTGCATCGACTATTGTTGTCTGATTGATATTACCGTGAGGAATCATTACTACCTGCCACTTATCTCCACTGTTTTTGAACATCTGAAAGGCACCACCATCTTTACTAAGCAAGACTTGCGAAACACATACCATTTAGTGCGCATTCGACAGGGAGATGAGTGGAAGACTGCCTTTAATATCCCTAGTGGGCACTACGAGTATTAAGTTACTCCAAGCCATTTGGCCTGACATAGCCCCTGCAGTGTTTCATAGCCTGGTTCCGCCCGCCTCCGTACTTCCGCTCAATTTTCATTTCACTTCAGTACTAGGTCTGGGAGTGCTGTATGTTAGAACGATTTCTTTTCCCTCAAGTGTGTCCTTCCAATCAGCGAACAGGAGGCGCGGCCTGAGAACAGTGACGTATAGGTCGTGCCCAAACCCGACACGATCAAAGTGGCGTATTAGCAATGACAATACCCAGCTTCGACAGTTGACTGCAAGCATTATCTTGGTCTTTACTATCAAAGATTAATTTAGAATGACCATATGTTCCTAGAACTCTTAAATTGGATGAACAAAGCCTGCAGCAATCGCTAACAGACTCCACACAACCCTATGCTCACTACATCTGCCGTTTGTATACAGTGTACTGCGCGCAACGTGGTTTCCAGCGCATGAAATACGTCACGACCAAACGTTAGCGATTCGTTAAGGCAGATCCAGAGTGGCACTGGGCAGAGCCAATAGGTTTTAAACTTCAACAGCACCCGCCTTCAAGTGAGAAATTGTTTGTCTCTATAGCAGTTCTAGACCATGAGTATGAATGAAATGAGTACGAAGGTCTAGTTGGGACTAGGCTAAGTGTTTCAGGCCCTAGTTAACAATGTTGAGGGACATGTTAAACCACTTTCACCACCATTTCACTTTTTTTTCTCAGTCAAAACAGGAACAGGAACATATAAACCATGTCTGTATGGTTCACCAAAGACTATTGAAGAACAAACTGAAGGCATAGAAATGTGAAGTAAATAAGTAAAAAAGTAATCACTTATGATTGACGGGGTTGGCATTTCAAGTGGATTGCAAAAACATGAGGAAAAATAGTACAAACAAAAAACTAAATATTTTAAAAGTCCTCACATAGTAACATTTATTTTCGTCTCCTTGTTTGGCATTGTGCAGTTCAGTGAAGACGACGTTGTTTTGTCTTATGAAATAAATGGAGACGGTTTCCTGATGGTCTAAGAGTACAAGTTTCTGAGTTTCTGTATACATAAGGGTATATTTGAAGCCCACACACCCCGGACTCTACACTAGCTAATCTGTTACAGCAAAGATTAAAGAAAGTGAAATGGCGGCGGCAGGTATTTGATTTACCAATTGGAGTTGACATGGAAATAATAGAACTGCAAAATTACATTCAGATCATGAACGTGACTTTTGGGGGTTGGTGAGTACTAATACAAAGTTTCCACTCATCACTTGAGCCGCGGTCACACTGAATGATACACAAAATTACCATCTTTGAGCTTACCAATGTAAATAGTACACAATAAATCCAATGTATAGTTATCTGAAATAATTAGGCCTATTATTTCAGTAATGAGACACCTTATGACACCCTCACTTGGACCTCACTGGAGAAAAAAAGTTTCATCCAGAAGTGCTTGTTATTGATTTAATTATTTAAGTTATTGAACTTAAATAATTCAACCACGTGAACCTCAATTTTCATTCACCCAATAATTTGGGTGAATGAAAAGTTTTGTGCTTTGTTCTTATTTTAATTGCATGATCTTACATTCTGACATCTGACTTTAGAGACAGGTTCACCTTTGACACAAATTGTTGGCCTATTGTACTTTTTTATCATAAAAAGTCACTTTATAAACGGATTGACTTTATTCATTTTATTAATTACTTTTTTAAAGAAAATATCTTTTTAAATTACATGAATACGTTTCTACCTGATTAAGATATTTTCACATTAGGCCTATCATTAATGCATTGGTTATCTAAAAAAATAAGCAATATTATGAATTTCAATTGATTGTGGGCTTATTTTTCCCAACTTTTACAAGAGGTAGATCTTTGCCGTATTTCATCATGTGTAGTGATCTTAGGCTTAACAAGTTTGGCGACCACTGTTCTAGATCAATACATTTTTAGGGTATTTATTGATGTAATGCAATAGGTTCCACAACCTTCATTTTACAATAATTTCAGAAAGATTTGTAAAAGCCTAACATCCCATATATCGAATGTCACTTATAGCAAGCTGGCTGCAGGGTCGAGTGTTTTGATGAGTTCACATTGAATAGTTTGAACATCTTTGAAAATTGCAAATTACCTCATACCAGACATTGCGACACAGCTATGAGTTAGCCAATAGGCAGGCATCCAAGGCTGTAGGCATCCAAGGCTACATACATTTACGCACAGGTTTATGAAAGCATGCAATACTAAACAGGACTTTTTCTCATTAAGGTTCAACACAAGCCATTGATTCATGTTCATTCATGTTCCAGAGGACCTACCAACCATATTTGGGTTATCCTCTATAGCATGAATCACTCATGAATATAGTATTACCTGGGGCTTTGGGATTTTTTTCCATTTACATTGAGACTGTTAAAGGTGCAGTGTGTAGAATTTCGTGGCATCTAGCTGGATGGACTTAAATGGAATGGAATAAATTGAATACAATATTCATAAATATGTTTTAATTAGTGAATAATCCCATGAAAATAAGAATTGTTGTTTTTGTTACCTTAGAATCAGCCCTTTATATCTACATAGGGAGCGGGTCCTCTTCCATGGAGCTGGCCATGTTGCACCGCCATTTTTCTACAGTAGCCAAGAATGAACAAACGGCTCTAGAGAGGACGCATTTTTAGTCATAATCTATAATGTATCTATCTTACTTGTAAGTGTGGCAAGTGGCGGGTTAGAAAAGGTGTACCGACAACGCCACCTGGGGAGTTTCGCCCCAGGAGATAGTTAGATGTTTATGGGAAAATTGTTAAATACCTTTGCTTTAGTTACAGGTCATCACAGGTTCAATTACCATGGGCAGAGACGTGTTTAGAAAAGTATAAAAAGAGTTTTATTTTGCAATTATACAATAAAATATGTCACATCAACACTGGCTGTATATCATTTAGACCGGGCCTAGAGGCAGGGGTGAACAGAGCTGGGGCTCGCTACGGCGGCCCGAAATCAAATCAAGGTGGAGGAGTAATTAACCAAAAACACCCGTGGTACTGCACACACACTCACACACAAGGGGTTCGTGAAGAAAACACCACCACCAGGGGTTGGGTCGCCGCCTTGGCCCTCAGCACCTGTCCACAAAGAAAAGAAAATTGTGAATCCGGCCTCCCAGTTAATACAGCCCCTGGTTTCCCCGTACTTTTAACAATTAAGATCAACAACGACAAACAACGATCAACAACGACAAAACAATCCATCAAACAAAGGTAAATAAATGTTCATTAAACAAAACAAAAAACATCTCCACCCAGCCCCCCCCCCCCCCCCCCCCCCCCCCCCCCGTCGACGATCGCGCAACCCCCCCCCCTACCCCCTCCGTCGACAATCGCACACCCCCCGCCCCCCGTCGGTCGTAGCCCCCAGCCCCCCTCACATGAAACGGGTTCCAGCGCGCCTGTGTGTACCACGCCCATAAATCAGTGCACCAGAACCCCACTGTGAGGAGGGGTGAGCCGTGCTCCGGCCACATAAGCTATGACCTATAGTTTTACAGACTAAATAACTAAATACAATTTATAAATCTATCAAGGAACCTCCTCACTTGACACTTCAATGCTGTTGTAGGCGTTGATATCATTTTGGAAGTACCTACTAGGAGTGCAAACATGTACTCGAGTAAACGGGTACTCGCCAAGCAAACCATAAACAATTACAAAAATATTTTAATTGAAAGTTGTTTGTAATTTTTCCGACATCTTCTAAACACATTTTATGTTGATAATGTATTTTGGTAAAGTTTTGAAGCAGGATATATAATTAAATAGTCCAAAACAAAGCCTTCACCTTTGCATATTGTTGTTGAGATTAAAAAAAAGTTTTACAATAATGTCCACCTGCCAGGGACGTCCCGACATCAAAACTGAAAGTAGCATAGCACTACTGTGGTGGTGGATTAAAAGAATCACACATCTCAATAGCAGTTTCTGTAGTTTGAAAGGTTTTTTTTGTAAGTGAGAAAGATATATTTAACTAATATAAAGATGCAATCACCTAGCCTAGAAATCTAGACGCTCCTAGTGGCAGCAAATTTAATTTGCAGCCCTTCGTCGTCATTTTTCGGTGCTGGAAACAGAAAATCTGTCAGGCCAATCAAATCGTGAGGGGCGGAATCAGAAGCCGGGCTACCATGACGACAGAGTTGTGACGGTTCTGTGTTAGAGGTAAACATGGCTGCTGCTGCTGGAACAGCTGTCTTTCGACTCAGCTTTGGCCGTGACTCTTCAAGACTTGAAGTTAACATTTTATTTCACTATTCTTCCACAATCCACCATACGGAACACTTCCCCATGGACTAATTTCCGTCGCTCTGACTACGTCACCTTCTTCGTTGCTCTGATTGGTTGTAGCGCTATCCTATTGCGTGCAGAGGGAACTTGAAAGACAACCGTTTATCCCGCCCACACTGCCAATGGAGCAATGCCAGACCCTATATCTTTCTGATGTGGGTCTGGCTTGCCAGGCTAGCAATCACCGTCTAGTGGTGAAGCAAAGCCGTCAGGCAGCAGTACTCCTCTCTAAAGAGCCATCATTTGGTCAATATTTCTACACAATAGGCAAATTACAAAGTACCCTACCCTAAACAATAGCCTAACTAAAGCAAAATCAACTTTTGCTTTAGTTAGGCTATTGTTTAGGGTAGGGTACTTTGTAACGAGTACACGAGATTTGGACCGTCTGTGCGATTAGAGTTTCTGGTATTTATTGCACCCTACTACCCTAGTACCTACTGGCACCTTACTGGCCAGTACAGGCAACCGTAGCTTCTCCTACGTCGTTGGAAACAGAGAGGTGTGTGTGTGTGTGTGGGGGGGGGGGGGGGGGGAGGGGTATTCAGTTGGTTGGAATCTGCAACCTCACCGCTAGATGCCACTAAATCCCACATTGTACCTTTAAAAAAGTAAAAAAGTAAAGTGGATAAATGTTAATTTATATTTTGTTGTAAGATGTGTATAAAAACACCCAGAATTAAAATGTGCAAGGTCTTGCAAACTAGTTGAGGTGGCCTCAATGATCATAGACCTTTCATGATACATGGCATACATGAACACAAGCAAGAGCTCTCACTCTAGAGCTCGAGAGATTCTCCCAGAAGCTTGATTTGACAGAGAGGTGAAGGTGCTGTTACTGAACGATCAGTGTCTGTTGAATGACAAGACTTTATTTCAGCTGCTCCCTACAGACTGTCTGTGTTAGCATCTCTGTGAGACAGAGATGGGACCAGAGGGCTGCTGGGAAATCTGACTTTAAAGACCTCAGAACCTCAGAGATCCAGAAAAAGATTTTTGATAGAATTGTTTTAGCATGTCTTTCCCTTTCTCTGTCAGTGTGGATGCACATGTTTGTGTTGGTGTGTGTATGAGTTTAGGTGTGTGTGTGTGTGTGTGTGTGTGTGTGTGTGTGTGTGTGTGTGTGTGTGTGTGTGTGTGTGTGTGTGTGTGTGTGTGTGTGTGTGTGTGTGTGTGTGTGGCCTGAAGAAAGAAACACCTTGTAACAGCAGAGTCACGGTAAATAAACTGAAAGGAAGCATATGAAGCAACTCCCAGAATAGTATTTTTGTGTGTGGAGAAGTGCATTTGGGTGACTAAGATGAAATCTCATTAATTTTGGGCCCCTTTAATACATCACTTCTTGTTTCTGAGAGTGAAAGTGAATTACACTGACCTGTCCCTAAGTGAGTTACTGTACAGTCTGATTGTGGGTGCAATTGCCAATTAGCATGACTTTCTCCTCCCCACAGGTCCTAACTGTAGGGAAACCATCTCATGTACAAAGCTAACACATTAATGCTATAACTCGGTCTTCAGGTAGGAGCCGTTGTGTCTGCCTTTATTACCTGATAACTTAATTTAGGTTGCACAAAAAATAGTGACTTGTGATTTAACCACAGCATGGCTGTTTAGTCATTACTTTGGGAGCTGGGCTGGAATTCTCATTGCAAAAAGGTTAGCAAAATCGTTTTTCCTTCGGGCCACAAGCTCATTTTTCTTCATCCTTGTCACTTGAGGAGGACTACTTGGGCGCCATGAAACACTCTGGGGACACCATCATAATGGGGGAGACAAACAACCCTCTTGGCCTTTCACCCTGTGATCTCATAAAGCATCCAAAGCCAAAACCACTAAACCCCCCTCACCCCCCACCCCTCCACACACACACACACACACACACACACACATACACACACACTGGCACCCCCACCCCAATGCTGGGATGGCTGCCACCCCCTTTTCCCCCCAGGTGGGGGGTTCTGAAGGGTTAAAGTACAGGGCGAATCACCTTTGTTTACTTAAATCAAAATCCAATACCCTAGCCTGGCAGTTTCTTTCCTCCACCCCATGAGCTGTTCCTGCTTTACAAGCGTTCAAGGGCTGTATAGCGCCAGCCCTCAGGTGCATGCCCTTGACTTGGGGGGGGGGGGGGGGGGGGGGGGTTGTTAACCTTATGGGAGGTGAGTTATGATTCAGCAGGATGGATGCAGGCATGGGGGCTTCCTGTGGATGTACTGCTGATATACATGACTTAGATGGGGAACTGGGGGCCAATACTGGTGCTACGGGAGATGGGGTACAAGCTAACACAAAAGTTTTAGTTTTTCTTGACCCTCCTTCAACATTGCTACCCTCCACAAACAGTGGCTTTAAATGTCATGTTTTTATATTACTTGTTTATTTTTTGCCAAAAATATTCTTATGTAATGTTGTATGATCTGGGAGAACAAAGGCCATCTTTGAAGAGTAAAGACCGAATCTGAATCGTCTCTATGTACTGGAGTAATACGGTAAGGTCTGCATTCCATATGAATCTCAGGTTAACTGACATTAGGCATTAGTCAGACCCAGGCATTAGTCAGACCCATATATTTCTCTGGTCATTTGCTGTTTGTTTACAGGCACACAAAAAGTAGTGCGAGCTAAAAGTTGTACTATTGAGACAGAATTACCCCAAAATATGAATCAACACCCTTATATTTTTATTGATTCGCAAGTGGCCAGGATAATCTACTCCGAGGTGTGCATGTATCGAAAAATAATGCACGACATGGGGGTTTCCCGCCGCAAAGTGCATTATTTTTCGACCTTGTCATGGATTATCCCTTACGTGGTACCTTGACTGCAGTGTGGGGCGGCCTTCTATAGCAAGAATCACACAGATTATCACAATGCTAAGGGGCAGCAATGCATACAATCCATACGCAAAAAAGGAAGAATCATTTAACCTTCACGCCCAGTATTGTGTGGGGCGCTTATAAAAAGAACCTAGACCCCAGCCTCTTCTCTTTTTGACTCGACACCTGTACTGAGCGCACGCCTCCTCCTGGGGAGCTCAGGGGAGCAACAAAGGAGAGTTCCACATTAAATAAAAAATGAGCAAAGTGTAGGAAGTTTCATTATTCATCACACACCGACATGCCCAGCTCCGTGGCTTCCCAAAGGGAACACTATGAAATTTCAATTGGCATCATTCTATGTGTTGAGTTTTAATGTCAATATCGTAGACAGGCCTTCAACCGCCTCACGGCCTCCCTGCTGACTCCCAACAAGACACTTCAAAAGGAGCACTTCTCCGGATCCCTCAGTCTTGCATTAAAAAATGTTAACCTTGGAGACATGCTAATGACTCGGCCGTGAACCACGCGGAATCCTAATGAAGGTTGCGATCGTTTTGAGATGAGGAGGAAGAGAAGATGAGTCAACTGCACCCTCTGTCCACCCTGCCCACCGTCTGTCTGTCTGTCTTCCTGCCTGTTCTCTCATTTTTTCCCCTTCTTCCCCTCAACTTCAATACAATAATGATCATAATAATCATTTCTGGGACTACAAATTATGTAAATAAAAAGTTGCGTGCTAATTGTAGGTGTGTGCTAATTGTAGTAAATTAGCGAGTGTATCGTGAATGCCAGTGATGTATGACGTATGTTGTAGCCTACTGGCAAATCACCACAACCTACTCAGCCGTAGAGTGGACAAGAGATTTCTTCTCACAGCTAATTTATTAGCGGTAGTACACAGCTCAACCTATTAATAGCCTGGAAAGACTTGAAAAAGAGTGCAACCAGCATAGCGAAAAGCATCACCACAGCATAGCACATCATGCATTCATCGGGGTGGGTTGGAATTGGTGGACACATCACTTCAACAGGTGTTAAACAGCGAGTGGTGGTCAGCAGAAAGCTCTCCACTCCAGTGCTGGCCTGCCAGCCATGTTGTTGCCAGAGCGACAAGAAGAGAGGTGCAGGGAGATCGTATTGTAGCCTGGCTCCGCCCGCCTACGTACTTCCGCTCAATTTTCATTTCACTTCAGTACTAGGTCTGGCAGTGCTGTATGTTAGAACGATGTCTTTTCCCTCAAATGTGCCTTCCAATCAGCGAACAGGAGGCGCGGCCCCGCCTTCAAGTGGATTTCTCACTTGAAGGCGGGTGCTGTTGAAGTTTAAAACCTATTGGCTCTGCCCAGTGCCACTCTGGATCTGCCTTAACCAATCGCTAACGTTTGGTCGTGACGTATTTCATGCGCCAGAAACCACGTTGCGCGCAGTATACAAACGGCAGATGCAGTGAGCATTAGCATTAGCCTGGTTCCACCCGCCTCCGTACTTCCGCTCAATAACTGAAATTCGCGCACGACCTCTACGTCACTGTTCTCAGGCCGCGCCTCCTGTTCGCTGATTGGACCGGTAAAACTTTACCGGGAGAAAACCCGCGAATATGCCGAATACCCAGACCTAGTACTGAAGTGAAATTAAATTTGAGCGGAAGTACGTAGGCGGGCGGAGCCAGGCTAATCGTATTGTAACGCTTGCAGTAATGACATGATTCTGCATAATGGGCTTAATAGTCTATGCAGAGCTGTAGCAAAAGGAAGGAAAATACACATGCTAAGTACCTAGAGTAAACCTGATAAAACTGGATGGTTCATTTATTATTTCTTATACCATGGCCCGGGTGAATACTCGATTCTGATTGGCTGGAGAGGTATGCATTATTTTTCGATACATCCACCGCCAGGACGCAAGCAGCCTCATCACCAGTCTAAAAATTAATGCGCTGAACGAAACGTTAGTAACTGTCAACTTGGACCGGACTCGGACGGGACTACGTTTAGAAAGCTTCCCCATTGCCATGTTGTTACAAAGATGGTCTCTATTTACTGGAGTAATAAGGTAACGTTCCCATGTTGTTACTAAGATCGTCTCTATTTACTGGAGTAATAAGGTAACGTTGCCATGTCGTTACTAAGATAATCTCTATTTACTGGAGTAATAAGGTAACGTTGCCATGTCGTTACTAAGATCGTCTCTATTTACTGGAGTAATAAGGTAACGTTGCCATGTCGTTACTAAGATTGTCACTATTTACTGGAGTAATAAGGTAACGTTGCCATGTCGTTACTAAGATCATCTCTATTTACTGGAGTAATAAGGTAACGTTGCCAGGTCGTTACTAAGATTGTCTCTATTTACTGGAGTAATAAGGTTACGTTGCCATGTCGTTACTAAGATCGTCTCTATTTACTGGAGTAATAAGGTGACGTTGCCATGTTGTTACTAAGATCGTCTTTATTTACTGGAGTAATAAGGTAACGTTGCCATGTTGTTACTAAGATCGTCTCTATTTACTGGAGTAATAAGGTAACGTTGCCAGGTCGTTGCTAAGGTCGTCTTTATTTACTGGAGTAATAAGGTAACGTTGCCATGTTGTTACTAAGATCATCTCTATTTACTGGAGTAATAAGGTAACGTTGCCAGGTCGTTGCTAAGGTCGTCTCTATTTACTGGTAAGGTAACGTCCGCATTCCATATGAATCTCATGTTAACTGATATTAGGCATTAGTCAGTCCCATATGTTTCTCTGGTCATTTTCTGGTTGTTTACAGGCACACACAAAGTAGTGCGAACTAAAAGTTGTACTTTTGAGACAGAATTACCCCAAAATATGAATCAACACCCATATATTTTTTATTGATTCGTAGGTGGCCATGGTGTAAGCGGGATAATCTACTCCGAGGTGTGCATGTATCAACAAATAATGCACAATGCGGGGCCTAAGAACCCCCCCGGTGCGAAGCAGGGGGGGGGGGGGGGGGGGTTTGCTTCTTGCACACCTCGTCGTGGATTATCTCTTACTTATCCCCACGTTTGCAACTTTGTCTGTTTGTTAATTTTCCATCAATTTGTTTTCTTCTTCCTTATGTAAGGTATTCCATTTATTGTCCTTTATTGAGATAATAATAATAATAATAATAATAATAATAATAATAATAATAATAATAATAATAATAATAACAATAATAAATTAAACATCCAGGTTTACTCTAGGTACTTAGCATGTGTCTTTTCCTTTTATTTCCTTTTGCTACAGCCCTGCATAGAATTTTCAGCCCATTATGCAGAATAATGTCATTACTGCAAGCGTTACAATACGATCTCCCTGTGCCTCTCTTCTTGTCGCTCTATTAATTATTATTATGATTCCTTTTTTTTCTTAGTGCTGTTAGCTTTTTTATTTCCTTTTCTATTTGTATGGGATTGTTTGAGATATTTGTAAAAGTATTTTTTGCTCACCTGCATTTTAACTTTACATTAATTAACTGTATAGTACAATACATCTGGTAATATCATAACATGTCATTTAGATGAGGAAAATTGAGGTATGAGTCCACTCTCTGGCCCGTGGTATATAAATAAAAAAAATGATAACAAAATAAAGACAAATAAAACATTCACTCTCTCTCTCACTCTCTAGCTTCTCCCTTGTTGACTGTAGGCCTACATGGGGAGTTCAAACAGTCCCTGTGAAGTTCATCTGAGCTGGGGAAAAATCCCTCATGGAATTAATTTAGATCTATTGCTAGCGATCCCTCTTATCTGCTGTATAAGGGAGAGATGATGATGATGATGATGATCATGATCATCATCATCATCATCATCATCATCATCATCATCATCATCCCAGAGCATTCAAAACAAACACCCACACTTTGTCATTACTCTCCATGTAGAGCGCCCATGACTTAAAGAGGAAGATTTAATGCGCGAGATATGTGATGTTTCAAAAAAAAGTCAAAACAAAGCTCATTATTGGATTAGAGTCAGGCGAGTTTCACGATATTGACGCCCAAGATCATATGAATAGCTATGGCAAGGTTGACAGCAGGCCCGGGGCCAGGAGGAAGTGACTGAGGGGGCTGTTCAAATTAGCATTTTTTTTCATAAAATAAAATTTACTGATTTAACCATGCAGCCTCAGAAAGGCTAAATACAACAACATAAGACTACTGTTTCAAAATCAAAGAATACATTTATTAATCAGAGCACTCACATTAGAACAAAACACAAACTCTCCTCAGGTCATGTGTATTATGACTGGATTATCAAAATAATCATACAAATTAATACAAGATCAGGTCTAGCAATGTATAAAGCTTTTTCACTCTCAGTACTTTAAACCCCTGTATTGTACATAGCAAAACAGCAGCAAATTGTACTGAAATATTACTACGGAAATACATATTAAAACAACAATCCAACATTGTAGTTTTTATCCCTGAACCCTGACATTTGTATTTTAACTCCCTATCAGTCTTAGTTTAAGTGACAGTACTGAAGCATTACAACAACAGTAAACGACTGAATATGAATCCGTTTTCTCCTAAATATCCTGTTACTCTGGAACTCGTTAACTCACAATAACTAGTTGTTGCCAAAAAAAATGTTTGGCTTAAGTTGTTTTTTTTAATCATGTTGTGTGCAGCACAACCCCCTACACACAACAACGCTGTCCATGGTTCTGAAACAACAGCGGTGCTTTCCATTGCTCTGAAACAACAGCCTAAGCGATAGTCACATGTATATCGGCCAATCATTTTGTTATTTTTACTATTTTTCTATAGATACATAAAGCTTAAAAATAAATATAACTTAGGGGGCTAAGCCCCCTTAAGACCCCTTGTGGCACAGGAGTCCAGTGTGAAAGATGTATGCAACAATAATACAAACATAAATAAATTAATATGTATATATATATATATATATATATATATATATATATATATATTTATAATATAATAGTATATATATATATATATATATATATATATATATATATATACATGCATACATACATAACATACATAACATAACAACAATAATATATGAATACATCTAAAGACATCCAACAAGGTATTCAGAGAGAATTCACATACAGTCCACTACTTTCAGTGAGTAAACTATTGAGAAATTCTGTCCAAGTGCACACTGGCTGCACACTGTGGCGGTGGAGTATATGTGTATACAAAATAAACAACAACCTTCATTTGAAAGAGAGAGAGCCATTGAGGGAGAGCGAGATGAAAACACTACATGAGACACGGTGTCTGCAGGTCCTTAAAATGTCTTAAATTCAGATGAAATAATAAAAGGCCTTATTTGTCAGTCTAAAGAAACTAAAATAAACCAGGCATAGGATTAGTTTCATTTGAACATTGGATTCCTTATTCCTTAGGTTCTCCATTGCGTAATTAATGGTAGGTGTCAGCTACGTCTTTTTGAAGCCATGGTGGGTGGGCTTTTTGCTGTGACCTTGGCAGATGCCATTGGAGAAGACTTTTTTTATTATTAGCATCATTTTATTATATTATAAATATAGGCCTATACATTCTCAAAAATGTTGGTTCTGTTAGATAAAGGAACATATGTGCCATGTGCAACCATTATTATTTTCAAGCTTCAAAAAATAAGTTAGTAAATAATAAGTGAAGTAAAAAGTTAAAAAGTAAGTAACCAATGTGTTTACATCAAGGCAACGACAATTTCGTATTAAACAAGTAATAATATTGCTATCTAATCCAAGTAATCCTCCCAGGAGAACTTCAGACGCCAATAAACAGCCGAGGATAATAGGTTGTCAGCAATGGTTAAAAAGCAGCAAAAACAAACACAGGGGGACTCATTAATGAGCATGGAGCTACAAGCACACCAAGGCTGTCACACACTTAAACCACACTCTAGATGTGGATGTGCTCCTAAACACACCATTTAAACCCCCCTTTAAAACTGCTTGAATATTAGGTTTTTGAATATTAAGTGTGCTGTTTAAAACACAGGGTGAGTCTGGATGTTTTAAATGCAGCAAAAAAACCTTTTCACTGAGGCGTCATCGTAGGAAAAACACAGGTATCGCTGGTAACACTGATTATGGGTCTGCTGCGTTTCATTGTTACCCATCTGTGCGAGGGCTAAAACGTGCGAGAGTGCAACTACCAGTGCTTCGATGGTACACATGTGCGAGGGCCGACCCTGTGAGGAAACATAGGCCTACGCTGCTTTTTAGATTGCCAAAAACTTCATACAACATTAATCAACCAATCACAACAACCTATACATTGTTTACTTATTTGAACCTAAAGATTAGGCTCCTCCCCTGTGGCCCTTTCATAGCTCCGCACCAGCTGGGCATACCCTTACACTTCTGCAGCACATGTACTGAGATAAAATTAACTACAAACTAAATCACTGACTTGAGGTAGTTTACATATAACAACCAATCCTGAGTAAAGTAACAAATCAAAGAAAACAAATGTACCTGTAACAAATATGAGTCAACATAAAGATGCGTGGCAACAGTGGCGTAACTATCGGTAAGCAGGTACTCCAGTCGCTTACGGGCCCCAGCCAATCAGGGGGCCCGTCAGCTTTCAGTGAGGACCGCCCACAACTATGAATCGAGAATGCCCGTGCGCGTCACCTGGACATCAAGGATTTAATTGACAACTTTGCGGAGAGGAAAGCCCGGAAAATGCAGCTATGATGTAAGTCAGCACTTTTTTAATGTATTTTCACGATCGGATATAGCCCCCCGATCCGGTAGACCCCCCCCCCCCCCCCCCCCCCCCCCCCCCCCGCTCAACAAAAAGTTCCGCTAGCACCCGCCCCCCCCCCCCCCCCCCGGTCAAATTTGGCCGGTCCTTTATGGTGGGGGGTGGGGGACCTACATCATCCTGCAGCCTAGGGGCCCCTGGTCTTCTTAATTCGGCCCTGTGTAGGAGGGCCCGTCTTGATCATCCTGCTTACGGGCCCGTCGTTGGCTTGTTACGCCACTGCGTGGCAACCATATGAGCACAATGAAAATCACGTCTACTCAATAAATATTAATTCAACCAATTGACTACGATACCACAATTTATGATTGTAGGATCCACTCAAAGTATGCAATGATTAAACTTTGAATGTAACGTTAACTAATAATTAAACACGTGTAAGTAGAAAAAGAGACAAAGAGACTAGAGTGTGTGACTGTAAGTGACTCTTCCCATGTCTACTTTTACGACAGTCACAGGGTTGTCAGTTGACCCCCCTCTGACCGGGAGACAAAAGGGGTAGATACAGATGTGATTATCTTGCTGTGTAATTAACAACTGCAGGGGGCCGTATGGTCAACTTAATAGACAAGCAGTGGCGACTGGTCATTAGGGGCAGGTGGGGCTCTGCCCCATAGACATATATACATAGACGCCTCATAGACTGACGCTGCCTGTTGGAGCTGACGTAGCAGCGCGGCCGCCATCTTGTATGGGTCCCCAGTGCGCCCCCAGTGCATTCATTTCTATGGAGGAAGGCGTATCCCCAACTACAATAATAAGCATAACTCCCCGAATTTTTACCGGATTTTCACACGGTTTGGTTTGTTACAAATGGCAGAGATTTATTTATGATACAGGACGAATAATTTTTTTTTTTTTTTTTTTTTAAATAATAAGAATTATTGTTCAATCTTACTTGTGAAAGGTAATCCCACGCGATCTGGTGTCAATACTTCGCCGTACGCTGCACAACATACTGGCATAGCTTGCTCTCCCGTTGACTCCTATGCTAGACTAGAGTGAGGAGACCCAACCAATATGGCGGCGACGCTGGGTTACGTTCCAGCACGTCATGAGGCGTCTATGTATATATGTCTATGCTCTGCCCCACCTACTCTCACAAGAAGAAAAAAAAAAAAAAAAATTATATATAATTTTTTTTAAAATATATATATACTGTATATACTGTATATTTCAAAAAAATCTCCCCAGAAAGTACTGTAAAATAATAAGTTTGGCGCTTTTAGTTCATTTTTAGTCGACCCTAGCTTGCTTCTTCAGACTGAGTTCGTCTGGAGGGGCAGGAAGTGGCTCTTGCCCCACCAGCCTAATGGTAGTGTGTATTGGACTTGAAAGATTGAAATGCGCATGCTCAGAATGTTCTGCGTTGAAGTGGACGGAGAAAAATATTTTTCTTACGGTAGGGCAATCCCCACCGGGACTGCTATGGACATATATGGTTCGTTCCGCTACAGAGTAATTTCATTGTTCGCAGCTATTGGCTGTAGTGTGCGAGTGACTTCGTCCTCACGTGTGCGCCGTGTGAGAAGTTGCTAACAAGCATGTCGGAGGTACGCAAACGAAAACAGGTATGTACTCGGTCGGATCATCACTTGTATTAAACTGTGTGGGAAATGTGAGACAGCACTGCGGGGTCACGACGAGTCGGCGGTCTGAATCCGGGGATATTCCGGTGTATTTTTGAGACGATGTGTGAGGGCGATGCTAGGCTTCAGCGGCACTATGACGCTCAGCCCGTATTCAAAGGGACATCACCATACAGGACCAACTATTAGACTGCATGTATGAAGTGGACAGGGACAGCCAAACAAGTGGACGAGACATCATTTGTTGCTGTACAGGCCGACGAGACAACGGATGTCTCCTGTAAATCACAGATGGTGGTTGTGCTGCGATACCTTCTGCCATGTAACACAGTGACAGTTGAGCGTTGTTCTTGTCCAT
The DNA here is from genome assembly GCA_030340625.1 of Merluccius polli. Classification (NCBI taxonomy): domain Eukaryota; kingdom Metazoa; phylum Chordata; class Actinopteri; order Gadiformes; family Merlucciidae; genus Merluccius; species Merluccius polli. Next base: position 174,043 of record JAOPHQ010005138.1, read on the forward strand.
TTTGTGTCTGTTTATGTTTGTCCCGTCTTATATGTCCCCACTCCTGGCCTGCACCTTGTCGTGGTGAGTGGGCTTTAAACCAAGACAGGCCATTCTGAATCTTTTCTTTCACAGCTGTTATCTTTGGTTTCTCCTCCAGGACACTGCCTAGGCCTATGGGAGGTCTCCATGGTAACATGATATTGGGTTCTAGTGTCATTTTGGTTTGCGGAAGCTTAGTTTAAAGTTTAAAAACTATACTTTCATTATTGCAATGTTTTGATGTCAGCAATAAAAGATTAAAAGCTGCACTAATGTACTTTATTAATTAAATATATATGATTCATGGATAACAGTCACTTAGTTCAAAAACCAAAAGCCCAGCATACTGAATAGTGTTAAAGTATATTTTATTTGTAATGGTTGAGCCCCAGTACCTGCCTGCTGTCCTGGTTATCTTTCCACAGTTCCTTGTGGGTGGAGCTGAGGGCTGAATAGAGAATGGGACACACCAAGCCAGGGCTACAAACAGCATGGTGGGACACTGACACGTAAGACAGACCAATGAAGAAAGCTCAATCTCTATTTTGAAATACTTTTGCTTTTTTATGAAAATTACCAATTTTATTTGTAATATATTAGGGCTGTAACTTTTTCCAATAAATGAATTTCAAACAAATTTAAAATGCCCCGTAATTTGTTTGAATATATTCTATTACCCCCTCCACATTAGCTTGGTTTACTGATAGGTTTAGACGCCGTCTAGCGTATTACTGCCTTCCACAGGTCAGATGTTGAACTAGATTTTTACATACAGTCCTGTGTTGTGCAGGATAGCCGGGAGCAGGCGGAGTCAACCTCTACAAAGATCGCCACGACTGTGAAAACAAACGGGTGACGTCACGGACACTGGTACGTCATTTAAAAAAGCCTAGCCCCACCTGTTTTTTACATGTAGAAACGCCACTGTAGACAAGGTTCATCCCAGTGTCGGCAGGATGGTTACGTGCAGGGGTTAAATTGGGATTTGTTATGTGGGGGGGCTCTACCTAGGGGGGTCCGGGGCAGGGCCGTGCAGAGACCCTTTGAGGGGCAGGGGCTCAAAATCAAAAATGGCAGGATTTCTGTTGCGCGATTGTTGAGCGGGGGGGGGGGGGGTGCTTATGGCGTCAGATTAGTGCCAAAATGCACTCGCGTGATAAAACATGCAGTCGGGCGTATATATTATTTCACACGCGTAGTTATTACCTGCGAGCGCGCAAATTCTCTCTGCGCGCTCGCGCACACTCAGAGCGCTTCTCCCCGAGAGCGGAAATTGAGAGCGAGCGAGCAAATCGGGGACTCGAGAGCATTTCGTTGTTGCTCTCACATCGGACAGCCTCTCGCAGCTCACGTTCTGCTCGCTCGAAAGGAATAGTTTTGGCACTTTGGGGGAGGGAACCCAGGCAGGGCGGGCTCTCCTGTGATTGGCCGTTTCCGAGGAGCGATATTTGATTGACAGCCTTACTTTCTCTCATGGATGGAAGTCTGCTGGTGAACTCAGAGGTCTGAACGAGACAACGCTCGCAGTTAATAACTACGCGTGTGAAATAATATAATACGCCAAACTGCATGTTTTATCACGCGAGTGCATTTTGGCACTAATCTGACGCCATAGGTGCTACCGGAGGATTTCTGTGTTGAGCGGGGGGGGGGGGTGCTACCGGAGGATTTCTGTTGCGCGATTGTTGAGCGGGGGGGGGGGGGGTGCTACCGGAGGATTTCTGTGTTTGAGCGGGGGGGGGGGGGCTGCCGGAGGATTTCTGTTGCGCGATTGTTGACATCTGACTGCAGGCAGGCTTAGGCTATGTGCCGGGCTAGCCCCGGCCCAATTTAACCACTGGTTACGTGAGTGTTTATGTGATTTGGTCCCCCTGACCTGTGACCCTGTCCTGTTCCTCTCAGGGCAACCCTGAGAGTCTAACTATATTGGGGGCCTTAAACATCTAAGGTGTATTTATATAAGAGTTTCCCATCTGTATTTCTCCACACTTATTAGATGCATATAGCATAATGGCAAGATAATAATTACGTATTATCATTAAATGTAAGGGTACATTTCTCGATAGATAAATAAACCTTCGGCATCACATTTGGTTATCAGAAAAACCTGCTTTACTTCTCTTAACCAGGACTCTCAAACTTTTATGTTCTTCAGGACTCTCAACCTGTAATGTTCTTCAGGACTCAACCTGTAAGTATTTCAGGATACGAAGATTACCAAATGTGATACCTTTTAAGTGTGTTGAACCCTTCAATTCATGCATATGAAATAAAAAAATCACATAATGCAATAATACAATTTAAACTTTTAAATTCCTTCCAGGCATGCATATATTTTGAATTGTTGAAGAGACCTTCATGTATTGGTGCGCTGTATGCATGTGGGGGGGTTTGGACATCAATTGCTGCTTCTGCTTTCGTCACCGTCTTCAGGTTCTGCAATTCTCCAAAGTCCTGTGTTCGAGGTCTGGCTCACATGGAGAGGTTACTAGCATGATCACATGTGAGCCTCCTCAAGACTAGGTTAAACCTTTGTCGGTTCACCTTCCATCTCTTCATCATCACTGCAACTTTGGTCCCCAACATATTCCCATTCTATCTGTGATATCTCAATTGCACCCCTCACTGTGACGATCATATGTTTGTCCAACCAAGATCATGGACCTTACTATTGGAATGCAACAACAAAAAATCAGTGCCATTACCGTTATCACTATCAAAAGCATTATACCTACTTTGGCGATTACTGTTCCCCATTTCCCCAATCCTAGCCATCCAAACCAATCTTTCCCATGTCCTGCATTATCTTTAACCTCCTGTCGTAGCTTTTTAAGTTTATTCATGGCAAGAGTCCTGAAGCTTGCCTATTTTGCCAGTTCATAGTGCTTGTGGCCTGTAGCTGTTCAGATCCATGCTGTTTAATTGTTCTTGTTGTAGAGAAGTTATTATTTTCGATTTTGTCATTAATTTGAGTTGAATATATTGTATCAATAACCAGAGTTGGATTTATTTTGTCATATTGAAGTACCCTACCATGTTGGTCCTTGGTCACACAAGGGGCTTCTGCATTTGGTTTGAAGTCTAGCATTATTTCTGACTCTACGTGCAGAAACCAACCTCTTTTTATTTCTAATTCATACGTATTATTACCGTGGTCCCCTTGATCTTGTGATTCTACTGTTACACACCAATACGTTCTCGCCGAATGTCTACTATACACTGAACTTGTCCCCAGGCTACTGAGTCATACTGTATTTCTCCACACTTATTAGATTCATATAGCATAATGGCAACATAATAATTACGTATTATCATTAAATGTAAGGGTAAATTTCTCCCACAGAAAGCAACAAAAAGGCCTGATCACCCATGCTTGTCAGCTTTGTCCGTGATCCGCTTAGCGTCTCTCATTCAAGTAATATAGTATCACTACATGAACAAATAGTTTTACGGCATTTATAAATGCAGTATTGCCATTACTAAACCACTATTTTTAGAGTTTACTCGTACACTTTCAGCATCTCATTCAATGAATAAAGTAGCAATAATGTATACATGCAGCACTGAAGTTTGCAAATAGGTTCATGACGATGTTTATTTATGCAGTATTGCCGTTACTAAACTACCATTTTCAGAGTTTACTCATGTAGTATTAGCGAAACCAAACCACAGCAGGCTCATGAAGATGCGGTCTGGCATTTACCGTGAAGACGAGGATTACAATGTCTGCAGCAGCTACAGAAGATGATACAGACCAGTCCATGATACGATACAAACTAGGGATGTGAACTCACATTTTTCATGGTCGAATAATTGGTGGGTGTTATGAGCGAATAATCGATTATTCGGATTTGCCGACAGAGTCATAATTGAACACCTTGCTGGTTCTAAATGCGGCAACAAAGAGGTGCCAAACAGATAATAATCTATTGTTGTTGTGGTTGTTGTGGAAAAGTTGGTGTATCAATAAAAGGTTAATGCAACAAAGTGCAATGGAAACCAATTCAGCGAATGAATGCGAATAAATGATGACGTACAGAAATCACATGACTTAAATGTCACTCCAGCTTCCGCTCCACTGGATAGACGAAAAATTATGAAAATACCAGTTATGTGTGGACCGAGAGGAGACTGCAACGTTCCTTGAAGTAGTACAAGAAACAAACATAAATGCCCTTTTGCTCTTTTAATTACATCATTCCGTTGCGCCTTCTTATTCTGCAGTGGTATAATGGCACCTTACTGGAGAATTAGCGCCGCCTACTGCTTATCTAAATAAACAAACTGCTAATATTCACATAACAGGAGTGGATGGAAACGTGCATAAATTCGCATTTTCTTTTGCTGATTTTCTGAAAATTGTATTAAAATGTGCGATACATTTGGATGGAAACCCTGGTTACGTTAACTAACCCAGGGTTCTATTTCTAACACCTGATCTGTATTTTGGACAGGCTTCTATTATTTTAGAAACTGTTGAAAAAAAAACATAGATGACTGTTTATGATCATAGCACATTTCCACCAGTAAAATAAAAATAAATATCCCCATGGTAAGTCAAAATATTTCATAATTATGAGATAAAAAAGTTGACATGAGATAAAAAGTCATAATTATGAGATGCATGTTGAAAGTCCATGTGCTCCAGTTTACTGGTGGAAATGGACTTCCATAAGGTTGCCACCTCAGCCACATCGGTTTTATTCTTTCTACGCCAGAGCCGCTTTTTGCTTAAAATCCTTTCAAGGGTGCGTTTGCGTGGGAATCAGCAAGCAAATTAAGTATTTCATCTGTTGTAAAGCCCTGTTTAAAGTAGTCCACAATGTACTCACAATCCATTTCAGTGTCAAATTGAATAGATATGGAAGCCCATTTCCACAATTCCATAATTTTGAATTTTTACCTCATAATTTTGACTTACCATGGGGATATTTTTTAATTTTACTGACGGAAATGGGCTTCCATACATAGAAGACTAACAAGCTTAAAAAAAAAAAGGTAACACTAATCCCTAGATTAGGGACCACATATTCACCATTAAGTAGTTGCTTATAAGCACTCATATTGGCTCTTTATTAGTCATTATAAAGCACTTATGAATGCATTATTCTGCATGACCACATTCTACAACTATAGGCCATTAACTTTCATATTAGAGATTTTCCCTCAATAACCTCCCAATTACTGCTTATTGATAGTAAGTAAGGAAGTTGTACATGAATTACTTATTAATGATTTTTGCCATCATGAACAACTCGCCTTACTTTTTCTATCCATTGTAATCTTAAAATTAAAGCAACTATTTCTGCTGTAAATACAGATAATCTATCATTCATTATGACTAAAACTAAAAAACTCAGGTATGAACACTCCTGTTCCTACATGTCGACTCCCTGGAACTTAAGATCCATCAGTAAATATTAGCATAGAGTTATAATACCTCTTCACATAATCTTGAACCAAATATCCCATATCCACATTCCTTTTAATCCATTCGCTCCTCTGCTCCACAAGTTGCAAGTCTACATTGAGCACTGGAAATATCCATGGAGGAACATGACACCCCGACTGTATTTGGCTCATAAATCTAATCTATTTAAACCATATTTTTCTGCTACTACATTAATATTCTAACCAAATCCTTTACCTTTCCGTTGTTGTGAATATTCCCAACAATCACACAGCACCTTTGTTGCAGGTAGTTTCTCTCCATATCCTTTTAATTTAACCCAATATGCCAGTGACAACTTTGAACGTCTTAAATATAATGGGCATTTGTCAGCTTCCACCAGTCGTGCATTATAGGAGTTGTTTTAGCTGCACCAATACTGAGTCAGACTCTGAACTGTATGCTGTCTAGTTTTTCCATTCCATCCAAATCCATATACCATACACCCATAATCAATACATGACTGTATTAAGGCCCTATTCATACAAACTGCTTTTACTGCCTCATTACTAACTTTCACTAAAGCATCTACCTTAGATCTTCCTTTATGAAATCCACTTTGATATGTTCTTAGCAATTCTATTTGTTCTAAATAATATTACAACCTATGAACAATTATCATTCCATCCATTTACAAAAGTGAGATGTTAATGCTATAGGCCTGTAGTTTCCTGCATTAGCTGGATCTTTACCATGCTTACCAAAAGGTAGTAGCACTTTTCCAACTGCCAGGCATTACACCTTCTCTCCATTTCTTATTAAACAGGTTATAACTTACAAGACTTCATCTGTTAATTGTCTAAACATTGCATAGCATAGTTTGTCTTGTCCTGGAGCCATATATCCACTTCCTTTTAAGGCCTTTTTCAACCCATGTAATTTAACATCAAAGCAAAATCTTTTTAATCATTGACCAAATTAAACCCCATTTTATTTCTCTGCCAAAAGAGGAGCAGAATTGCCTCCCTGCGTCCATCTTGGATGACGTAGTGTCCGTGCCACAGCTCTCCTCCGCTGATAACCAATCAGATCCTTGTAATGCTCTCTCACCCGGATGTAAACTAGTTTCCATTGGCCGACTCAATTCACGCTTGTGACGCAATGCACCATGGACATAGTAAATTGAACATCTTATACAACTCGCAGCTGTAGATTATCCTGAGCATCTTGTTTGGTTTTTGGGGTACATTTCGAGAGCTTGGGACACTGGTGACACTATGAGCAGATAAAATGTGGCTTTGCTGGTAGAACTTGGCTTTAAGTAAACACAGTGCCTAGTTGCTTTTCTTCACTTCTTCCGCTTTAGCTCCACAGGGCAGCCATCTTGGGCAGTGTGCCTCTGAACGTAAACTTGTGGGTGCGGCCCAATTAACATACAATTACCTCCACCTGCTTTCAATTACTCCCCACCATTCCCAACACAACCCCATTAGACATGAATAAAAAAAATTAATAAATAAACATCCCTATTTTAACACCAGAGGAAAACATAGGGTCTGATGTCACAAAACACTTCCCTGTAAACAGTGAAATGCCTCTGGGGGGCCGACTCATCACAGGTATTATTTCTGCAATTTATTGGTTATTATAACTTGAATATGCCAAATGAGCATGTGTTTAAGCTTAATTAGGCAATTACAGACATTAAAATGGACACATTGTCAACCCAGCCTCACTTTTCCTCGTAGTTTTTCTTTTGTTGATGTTGAAGGTTTTATTTGCTTTTTCTCCACAGAAAAAGCACCAAAAAAATCGATCCCTGGATTGATTGCGCATTTAACTGATATCCCCTGATTGGCCAATGGCCACACAAAGAATGATGGTAGTAGGATGGGGTTAGAGCTACATTACACAAAGATGATTTGGCACAGTTCAGCTAATTTTTTTAGATTTCACAGAAGCCTATTGGATAAGGTATAATATTGCCATATTAGCATAGGAAAGGTTACACATCCATATTGCCTTTGCAGATGAATACTCCGATATAGGCAGGAATGTTATCTTGTCACTTATAATAGAAAGTAAAATGTGAAGACTTTTACTCAATTTGTCATGACAAATCATATTTAAGGAATGACAGGAACTTACAATATCTTGCTACAATTTCCTGAGTCAGTCCATTTAACAGTGGATGTTAACACTTTGACTAAAAAGTGATATACTAAATCTGGTTAAACAGATGTTCCACCTGCTTACATTTGGTTGAATACAGAAGATTTATTATTTATTATGTTATTTATGTAACATGCTGCAATGATACTAGCTGGGTTTCCATCCAAATGTATCGCCAAAAAGAAAATGAGAATGTATGCACGTTTCCATCCACTACTTATATTTGAATATTAGGAGTTGGTTCATCGAGATAAGCAGTAGGTGGCGCTAATTCTCCAGTCAGGTGCCATTATACCGCTGCAGAAGAATAGGGCGCATCAAGATGACGTAATTAAAAGAGTGTCGATCAAACTTCAAAATGAACATAATATGGCATTTATGTTTGTTTCTTGTACTATTTCAAGGAATGATGCAGTCTCCTCTTCGGTCCACACATACCTGATATTTTCATCTGCCGCCATTTTTCGTCTCTCCAGTGGAGCGGAAGCTGGAGTGACATTTAAGTCACGTGATTTCTGTACGTCATTTATTCACGTTAATTCGCTGAATCTGTTTCCATTGCACTTTGTCGAATTAACCTTTTATCGATACACCAACTTTTCCACCTCCCTCAAGTGTAAAAACCTTTTATCGATATTTCGAGACTTATTCAAATTTTCAGTGTTTCCAATCAGGTTTTTTTATTCGCAAATTGAAAAAACACACCTAGTGTTTCTCTCCTGAGTGTGTGTGGTGATAGCTGGTTTATCCTGGGTGCCATGATTGCTCTGCACCACAGGTGTGCAGCCCCACCCAGCCCAGAGTCTAATCAGTCTGACTCAGGCCAGGTGAGGCTGTAAACCAGCTAGCAACAACACACACTCCACAGTAAGATATAAGAGCTATCCTTTGAGTGTGATTTGTTAGAAATTACATAGCCTTCCGTCAGATATTTGTGAGTGAAATATTCAGTGAGTATATCTGTTCTGGTTGACTGTGAGTCTGCCTCTGTATGAGAACATTTAGATTTTAGGCTAATTTCTGACCAATAGAGCATCTCTTCCCTGACAATCACAGGTGTGTGTAATGCAACCCTTCTCAATGGTGGAGTAACATAAGGAGGGAGAGGGCAGAGAGGGAGGGGATGTTTTATGGTTGTTTAGTTCCAAAATCTTGCTCTCTTCTGCTCCTTTCTGCTCTCTCTTTACAACTCTTGAATCTGACCTACAGCACCTTCAAAGTTCAGTTTTGTTGCCAAACATAGTGACTGGAACAGTGTTTATCCGAGCCCTGTTACGGGGGAACCAGCAGCATAATCTTGCACACCTTGTGCTGGTGTCCCTGGAAAATAGCGGGTCAGGGTGTCTTTCACTGAAGTCACCTTGCTTTATCTCCACTCTCCGTGCCCTGGGTCTTTGTAAAACAAAACACTACTGAAGTGTCTTCTGGTCCCAATACTAATCACCCGCCATCTGCTCCCATCCCACTTTGTCATCTGTTCATGAACCTGACCCAGCCGGTCATGGTCAGGGACAATACCGTGTCAAACAAAGGTCATGCTCGAGCCGTAACCTGGAGCTGAAAAATACACCAACAGGTCAAGAGGTCAGCCAGAGTTAGGATAGGCATGCCCCATTTACATAAGGATATTTAGAACACAATAAACACTACACTGAGGATATGACCTTGGTGTCCTGTGTGGCAGAAACCCTGATAATACAAATCAGTCAATCAGTGAATGTCTGGACTGATTGACTAAAAATGTATATAATCATTAATGATGAAATTATGATCAAATTAATGTTATCATTTTGGGGTAACATACGCACGCTTATGTAATAGCCTACATGTTTAATGATATATAACATACTACAGATATATATAAATATATATCTATATCTATATTTATATATATACATGCACACACACAAACCTGTGGTTTATATCTATATGGTCCCATATTTCGTAACCAGTCATGAGTCCATTTTGTTCATGCGGGTCACCAAGGGACACGTCCTCAAACAGCTGTCCTAAGATGGCCACCGCAGGGAGTAACAGGCTGACTGCCACACACCTCAGCTAGAACCCCTCTGTCAGCTCAAATAACTGTCGCCTCACTTCCTTACTTTCTCCCTGCTGATCTGTGTCCACTGGAGAGGACTGTCCTCTCTTTCTAGAAAAGAGGTTGGTGGGAAATGCCATGATGAAGACGTTTAGAGGAGCCATTTTAGAGGAATGGTGTTTTTAGAGGATAAGCACTATAAAGGATGATATTAATCAGCTGTGGCGAGTCATTAAGTGTTTCTCTCCTTCACAACACTCGCAATACAACAACAAATGCTTTTTTCTTCTCTGAGATTTCATAGAGAGAAGAAATGACCTCATCATTTCATCGGGCCTGATCCAAAACTACCTGAAGTGACCGATCGAGCGTGTCCCATTTATATTCAAGGGTGAACATGAGTAGGGTGTAATTTGCATTAACGGGGCACTAATGAGAACCCTGGTCATAGGCATTAATTGGGTGCCTTCACCTCTGTCCCTTATTGATATCTTGTGCCACCCAAAGTTTATCATGATAGGTAATGAGTGGATTATTCACTGGAGGTGTCCAATTGGGGACTCCATCTGTGAGGCGATGGAAACGTCTGTCCACACCGTAGCTCCTCTGGGGAACGGATGAGAGTCTTTCAAAGACAAAGAGACTCTCTCTGGCTCCATAAATACACACACACAAACGCATGTACACACACATGCATACACACATACACACACGCACAAACATACACTCACACACACACAAACATGCACACACACACATGCATACACACACACACACACACACACACACACACACAGATGCACACACGCTCCCACGCTCACAGACACAACACACTATAAAGTCACGTTATGTCTCAAACTCTTTTCGGACCTCTTCTAGCGCTGATAGTAGCTCATCTTTTTTGATTCACATTGTGCCAGTTTTTGTTGACCTGGACAAAGAGAATTATTACACTTGCCTCAAAAGGGAAAATTGTGCTCATGCAATCTGAATTTAAGCAAATCTGCCAGAAGGAAAGGCCATGGGATTCATAAAGAGATACCTGTTTGGCAGGAAAACTATTTTAAGGGGAAGGCATTTACACAATAAAAGAACATGTAATCCGGTTCAGGTAATTGTAGGGGGAAGAAAACAACTTTCATTTATTTTGCAGCCCCCAGAGAGCAATTTATTCTTCCACACATCAAGTTAATAAGGTTTGAAAAGGCTTTTTACTCCAAATATGGAAGCAACAATGAAAGCAAACACTCACAAAAAATGTTTTGGCCGAATCTGTGAATCGCTAAGGAAGATACTAAAACAAAAGCTGCTCATCAAGAGCACATTTATCTAAAAATGAAAATGGCAAAAGCATTTATTGAAGTCTGCACAGATGGTTATTTTCCTGTGGGCATCAAACCATGGAAGCTATCTGGCTGGGATTCAGGAAAATATCTCTTTACGGTTATAACTCCCATTATCCTAGAAACTGCTGCACAGCTTTATCGTGCAGGTGTTGTAATGCCACTGTTCCATGGGACAATATGTACACGTATACACATATAGCATATAGTACAAGCAGAGATTTAAATGATTAATGTTTCATTTGAAGGTTAATATTTTAGAATTTGATGAAAATACGATGTATTGCATCAAAGAAGCGATTGCCCTCTCCTTCCATCATCCTCACCCTCTTTTTTATTTTAAAGCAGCTTTGCTTCAGGGAACTGTGCACACATTCGTTAACATTGACTTTGGTTGAAATGTATGAGCTTCTTGTTCATTGTGCATGATTCTGTGTGTGAATTTTAAAGGACAATTCCGGCCCAAAATAAGACCATATGATCATAACACAGTTTGACTGTTCTCTGGGATCAGTTTTCATTCTAGTCGAATGTAACCAAAGTTATCGAAAACCGCAAATTATCTTGTAACGCTAGCTGTGGGGGCAGCATATTTATGTAAAATAAATCAATTGAGCGACGAACGCTGTGCAACGTAATGAGCCGGAAGAGGCGTACACATGAGATGTCAATGAATCAGAAGGTGTGCAATCTAGTGGAAGGTGTGCGAAGTGCGAACAGTGCGTGTGCATAGAGAAGAGAAGAAAATGGTTTGTGTTTGTGCTTTTCCCGGCTGCGTTCGTCGCTCGACTGGTCGTGACTGTTTTCCAAAGATGGCGCCCACTTGTTTTCGTGATGGCACTGGCTTTCTAAACTTTATTTTTAATAAACTGTCTGTACACTTACAAAGTTCTCAATGCTTCGTTTTACATGTAGGGGCCCTCATTATGCTACTGTGGAAGTGTGGTGCGATTTTGAGCCTTGTTAGTGGTATAGAATTGCATAAATATGCTGCCCCCACAGCTAGCGTTATAAGATAATTTGCGGTTTTCGATAACTTTGGTTACATTTGACTAGAATGAAAAAAGATCCCAGAAAACGGTCCAACTCGGTAGACATGTGTTATGATCATATGGTCTTATTTTGCGCCGGAATTGTCCTTTAAGACTTGTTGATGTATATGTGTGTGTGTGTGTGCCTCTCAATTCAAACAACCACTGGAGCGCAACAGTCAGGTGATGTGCCTCAATTCAAGAATTTCTAACCTGGAACCATTGTGGGGTTTGTGTCCCGGGGAAGAAGGCTGCCGACAACAGGAAACGCTTATAACTCACTTTATTTGTTTAGGTTTAAGTTATATCTAACCTACGTAACAATGGAGAGGTAATGTAAAAGTCACGCCGCGTGGAGAGCCCCCTCGCTTTGCATCCGTCCCGATGCTCTGCCTGGGGGGTTCTGACTTGAGCCGGCGGAAGTTCCGCCGGTAGTCACTGGGCAGGAGGCGTGGCCTCCATGACGCACAATGGCCAGCGTTAAGCACCGCCTCCAGTATATCGTTTGGCGCCATCATGTGTTGAGGTGCAGTTACTACAACTTGTATATTTATTTCTACTCCTGGCTATGTGCAGATATTTTACAGCCTGATGATACATGTTATTAATTCGCAACACCATCAGATAGAGGATCTTGTCCAAACTTGTTATTAATCCTTTAGCAGCCTTCACTGTACTGTCCCGGAGGTCCAGGCCAGTCACTTTAAGTTCTGTTGGGGAAAAACATATCTCCCTGATGTTCTGCAGCGTACCTGTTATTCACACAGATAATATTAAAGGGGTAGTTTAGAATTTTGGACATAGGACCTCATTTCCAAGTCAGCCAGTGTGTTATTTGTCATTGGAGACATTTTCAACAAATTTTAATAGTATCACTTCTTCATTAGATCTCATTCAATTTCTTCTTCATTGCATTTTTGTTTAATCATTTTCAATCAAATGCATTGTTTAATGGTAATTACGGTTATGAACGGTGTTTCCTTCTACATGACACAAAATAACTTCAAATAGACCCCCTTCAAAGAGGTGTCATCATAGGATAAACACAGGTGTCACTCATAACACCAATTCTGCTCTTTTTTATGTACCAGGGCACAGTAGTAGACTAAACTAGTGAAGATAAGTCTACTACCTGTGCCCTCTGGTACATAAAAGTAGCAGACCCATAATTAGCTATGAGTGATACCTGTGTTTGTCCTCCGATGAAACCTCTGTGAAAAGGGCCTATTCATTGACGATATTTGATACGTTATAATGACATTTTGTGCAATTATGGTATCCAAAATATCCTATTAACACATTCCATGAAAAAAATGTGACTTTGCTCCCCTCTCTGCTTTGTGGTGGCTATGCTCACTGTGCTGTCATGTCTGACATGATGCGTCTACAACTGCTACTGGCTGGGTGCTGCCAGTCGCTAAGGAAACCGGGAGGAGGGAACACCTCAGTCGCTTTGACACCTCAGTTGATCTCATTAGCATAAAGCAGGGTGCAGGAAATGTCATAATCACGTGGCATGAAATATAGCAGCGGCGTCCGCAGCCAGCTGTGCTGTCGTGCACTATGTGGCATAACGACTGCACACAGCTCAATTTAAATAAAAGTATGTATATTAATATAATTATGTTACCGATTATCATCATATGACATTACCATCAGTGATGCATCAGAAGAAACTTTAGGATCGCTGGCATGCTGCAAAGAAAGCAAACTGCTCGCAGTGTATTTTCCATTGTATTGTATGCAAACATTGTTGCTTTGACTAAATAATGGCCACTGCATATTCTCCAGTTTGTCAGTGCTTTATAATGTTGGCTTTGGCTCCCCACTACTTAGACTCACCTGCTTTATCTCATCATTCAAACATGGCCAGGCCTGAGGCATGCTGCCCTGACTCTACACTAGCTCTGGGCAAGGTTGAGGCAGAGGGTACACTGGTGTACCCTCTGTACACCACAGTCGCATCCCTTCAGACTATCCACCACACAAGCCCTGCACTCGTAGCATCCCTAGCCTCTCATCTGGCTCTCCGACTGCGAGTCTGTTCTCTCCCTCTGTTTTAGAATCGATGGAGGGTTGTTTTTTTTTGTGCCACTAGAGTAACATTTCTGATGCACAAGCTCATTGTTATTGGAGCATTTTGTCGACTCATCTGAACCACTGGACAGTTCACCAAATGGCTATAATGAATGAATAATGCGGCAAGGCTCGCATCTTTGGCTAATTGTGTCTGTAACCTTGCTGGTGACCTTGTTCCTACGATGCATGAAAAAAGAAAAATCGACAAATTAGCCTTACCATAACTTTTTGGGGGGTGAATACATTTGCATATTAATTAGGTCAGTGGTTCCCAAACTTGTTTGGCCCGTGACCCCATTTCTAGCTCTGAAAATGTTTGCAACCCCAACTTTAAAATTGTGCATCTGCTTCCACACAAAAAGATTCACCCAAACAATATCTGCCGGTTATATAAATGTCCCGGTGAACGTAATCGCATCGTGGCTATGAATCAATAGGGAGTTAGTTCGTATATACAGGATGTCTATGAACCCTTTTTAAAAAAAAAATGGATCATCAAAGATCTATAGCTTACGTCAGCAATCTCCTGTGACCCCATATGCATATCAGGTTACCCCAAGTGGGGTCCTGACCCCAAGGTTGGAAACCACTGAATTAGGTGCTTTGAGCTATATTTTGCCAAGTGTTTCGAAGCATTTTAAACAAACCATCATTCCACCTATCAAAATAACTTTCACTCCCGAAAGGCAAGACTTGAATGTAATGCTACTTTTGAGGGAAAAATATGATTCAGCATGAAAATGAATGAATGAATTAATAAATAAATGAAGAGATAAATAAATATATAAATACCAAATATGTGACCAAAAAATAAATGTCTATACAAAAAAATAAATACAGAAATAAATACCTTTAAAAACACAACATAAAAAGCACACTAAACACAGAGCACGTAGGCTACAGATCTGGCTGTGTGTGTGAAAAGTTAGCTCCATCTTCCATCTCATGGCATGGTAGCGAGACAGCCGCGGCCTTCCGCCGATGCCCTGAAGCCCCATCGTCTGACGCTAAGCTCTGATATGTTTCATCAGTAATCTCTCCACCTCCTCTTTGTGTCTCATTGGCCCCAGGAACACTTTGAGCATCAAAGCCATGCATCTTGGAGTGGTGGTGGTGGGTGGGGTAGTGGTTGTACCACTCGCCCATACTTTCTGATGGGTCTAGCAGACCCACTTTCAAAGTGGAACAGAGGTGGGGTCGCAGAACGCTGAAATTACTGTTGGGAGGCTCATGGAAACCAATCCTCTATTGCTTACCTTTGTGTGACCCGGTTGTATCGTCCTCTGTGACCAAACAACTTGAATTATTTAGCTATTATATATAGGATAAGTCCTGTGATTATATTCTATATTTTTCCGATGATTACCACCATCCCGGATGAATTGACCAAAGAAAAGTTGTTTTTGTCCCCCTTACATTTATTCTCAAGGACTTCTATTGTTGCACAAAGCACAATACAGCAAGGAAAAGATGTCCTGTGGAATCCATAAACTACCATAAACTATCACACATTTTCCAAAAACATCTTTGTTAAGGCCGGACCACATTTTTGTACGGGCAATATACGTCTATTGTGGACAAAATAAATTCTGTCTTTTCTTTTTTGTTTTTGTTCAGAATAAGTTTGGAGGTTAAAGTAATGGATAAATCTCAGCATTCCCACGAATCGTAGAGTTGAACTTCAAACTAAAATAAAATAAGTTTAAACTTTTTTAAATATAGCACGCCTGATATTTTGTCTAGATGTGTTGAAGATTCAATTACATGAATTCCCTTAGGGTAATATAAAATAATCTAACATACGTTCTGTGCAAAAATTATTCCAGCTCTATCTCAGTTTCCCACACAGATCTCTATCTACAGACCCATCATGCTGTCCAGCAACTGTCTATTCTGCTGTTGTATCTGTTGTACTCTCCTGGCAGAACACAGGCCCTGTTCACACCTTTTTTGAATTTCGACTGTATCTAGATTTAAAAACTCATCTGTTTACACGAAAGACACAACACAATAACGACTGTCTCAGCCTATTGACATATAAGGGTCAGTTTACGAGAGATATGTGCACGCACATACAGGTTTCAGGTTTGAACCACATAGGCCTACATGGTTTGCACAATCTCTGAGAATGGGCGTAGACATAGATACCGTGGTATACCAGTTTACAATTACAATTCATTTTTATATAATAGAAATGCAAGGTCTGGCACCAATGTTTCTGATACATTTGCATATGACACCCCCTCGCTTTTAATTGGTTGACGACTAGTGACGTACGAGCTAGGCATGTGACCTGACAAGAGTCTAGACAGAGGCTGTGTTCGGAACAGCATACTAATGTACTGTGTGTATACTGCCTACTAAATGAACAATTAAGTATGGCATTACCAGCAGACCGTTCACACTGAAGTATATAGCCAAGTATCCCAGAATGCATTTCACACCAACCGGCCTTGAAAGCGGAGATTTATAAAGTCACCCTGTAGATTTCCAGTGTGTGGTCAATTTATCTAAATGACGCCTGTTTGGAAATTGGCTCCAACGTCGGAGATGTGAGGTGACGCCTGAAGAGACGCAACGCATTGTGGGGCAGTTGAATATGTCAGTAATTCCAGTCATTAGATTAGCTCTTGCTAATCTAGTATACATCCGGGCATTTCTCGTGTACACATAATTCACATACTATGAAGTGTGAACGCATAAATTTGACGTCATACTTATTATGAATAATCGAGCATCAGCGTCAGTTCTGGCAGGCCATGTAGTCAAGAGCTAACCGCTTCCCCTCGGCTAACAACAACACGGTCGCATCAGCTGATCTGCCACAGCTGTTCTGCCTCAGCTGATCAACTCCCCTCGCTTCTGAGTGGCCATGCTCAAACAAGGCGCCTTACTTAAAGCTGCTTCAGTTTGTTCCCAACTGCATGCTGCACGCATTGTTGCAACTCAGCTGGTTTCGTACAGATTGGATGCTTTTGCTAACATCTAAATTCTTGGTCATACTCACCCTGTTGATGGCCATGACTTCCACTACTGCCAATGACGATCTATGGCAAGTTGATTCCATCGCTGACACCCAGCCATCCCAGCTTCAACCAGACCAATGTGAGGACGCTCTGGATGACAACACCGCCGCCGCTGTCCATCGAAGCTCCCGGCTGGCGAGTAAAAATCCAAATGCCCCCAGCCTCGGTGATTGGCCTGTGTCCAAGATACTGGAAACTCTGTTTAAACACCACATCCAGCCTCTGATCGGCGCCTCTCACAAGGATTTGTTTGCCCTCCTCTGTGACTCCCTGGATTTTCCTCTGGCCGATATCATGCCAGTGCCTCCACCCCAAGCATCCGGAAAAAAGTACACTCAGAAACGCAAACACTATGAGCCGGCCGGTGCTGCACAAAAACGGTCCAGCGGTCAAGTTCATCCGGCCCCAAGCGTACCTCCGCCCAGTGACCCAGTGCTTGAGGCACTGTTCAGCATCCAATCCTCCCTCAGCAATATGAATGGCAGGATTTCAACGCTGGAAAACAAGGCCAGGCCTGCGTCTTCGTCGACCACTCCATCAGCATCCACTTCCGCAGATATCTCCGTCGCACGTGAACAGCAACACCACCAGGCCCCGTATGATGTCATTCCCGAGTTTACTCCTAGGAGGACCCTGGCGACTGCTGTACCTGTAGCCACAGGCTCGCCCTTCTTCCCACCATCGGCTGCCATCTCTCATCATCTGAGGAGCCAGATTGTGGCAAGGTTGCCCCTAACCACATGCCACGTAAGTGGCTTTCCTTGGGGCCCTCCGACACAGGACACGGGTAGATGTTCAACACGTTTATTGGAGAGCAGGTGGTCTATGCTGAGCTGATGTTCAAGCTGCCATGACAGTGGCTCCTCCTCGAGTGTGTGTGTGTTGATGGCTGGTTTATCCTGGGTGCAATGATTGCTCATGCACCCCAGGTGTGCAGCCCCACCCAGCCAGAGTCCAATCAGTCTGACTCAGGCCAGGTGAGGCTGTAAACCAGCCATCAACACACACTCCACATACACCCTCCACATATCCCCAACACCAAATTGAGGCTGGGGAGAATCCCCAGCCTCAGCCTACTACCCCAGCCTACTCCCCCCCCCCCACCACCACCACCCCCCATCCACACACTGGACTCTCAACAGGGTTACCATACCTACAAAAAAACTGGACTCTTTACAGGGTTGCCATACCTAAAAAAAAAATAAACATAACCCCCAAACCCCACTACCTCCCCAGTGTCACACGCCAACGCCACCCTCCCCCTTCATCCTGGAGACCGGAGGCCTGGGGCTGCTGCTTCAGCTGGCGGAGGTGTCCTTGGGCTGGCTGGTTGCAGGGGCTGGCTGGATGGGCTCGGAGGGAGGCCGACAGCTGGGCCACGGAGGGAGCTCCTCGGAGGGCCTGGAACAGCCCTCCGTAGGTCCCCCCCTCCACCAGGGTGACGAGGCATGATCCCCCCCATCTCCTCCTGGAGCATGGGGCCTTGGACTCCTGGTCCCCTGGCAGAGGGGCGGCTGGCCTGGACTGCTCCAGGCTGGATCCGGGGGAGGCTAGCCACAGACGGTTGCCGGTGGCGGTAGCTGTGCTGCCTCCCCGCTCCTCCGCTGGCCGTCACTGCCGTTCAGGAGGAGCTGGTGTTGAGGTGGCTGTCCTCTACCGCGGCTGGTGGCTCCAATGCGGTTTGGGCAGCCCTTCCGTGTCCCGCCCTGGTCGGAGGAGCCCCACATTGGGCGCCAGTGATGTCATTCCCGAGTTTACTCCTAGGAGGACCCTGGCGACTGCTGTACCTGTAGCCACAGGCTCGCCCTTCTTCCCACCATCGGCTGCCATCTCTCATCATCTGAGGAGCCAGATTGTGGCAAGGTTGCCCCTAACCACATGCCACGTAAGTGGCTTTCCTTGGGGCCCTCCGACACAGGACACGGGTAGATGTTCAACACGTTTATTGGAGAGCAGGTGGTCTATGCTGAGCTGATGTTCAAGCTGCCATGACAGTGGCTCCTCCTCGAGTGTGTGTGTGTTGATGGCTGGTTTATCCTGGGTGCAATGATTGCTCATGCACCCCAGGTGTGCAGCCCCACCCAGCCAGAGTCCAATCAGTCTGACTCAGGCCAGGTGAGGCTGTAAACCAGCCATCAACAACACACCCTCCACATACACCCTCCACACAGATATTGGCAGGTAACAACATCAATCTTGTTAAGATTCTGCTGGGCTCTGAGCTGTGCGACAGGCGCGTTGTGGACTGTGGTGACATATCCGTGGCATTAAAAGCTGCAGACCCTAGACTTTCCAAGACTCTGACTTTTGCCGAGTTCAGTGTAGCCTTTGGTGTATACAGGGAAGTTATGTGCGAAGTCTATCCGGCTCGCAGAGCTGAGCTCGATACTTATCTTGCCATTATGTATCTATGGCGGAACGCTTTTCTATGAGTATCACAAGTCGTTTTCAGCAAAGGCCGCTATGTTCATTCAACACTTCAACCAAAAACTAGACTGGTCTGTGGTCGACCTCGCGCTGATAAGTAGGCACTTCACAGGCCACCAAGTCCTGTCCTGCTCCATCTGTGGCTCTCTTGCACACTCTACTGCCCTGTTTGCTGGACTGTTACATTTACCTGCTGTGCCTTTTACTTGTAAAAACGTATTGTCCGCGAAGAAGGAGCCTGAAATAGTGGATGAAGAAGGAGAAGGAGGTTAAAAAAGGTTTCATGATAGGTCCATTCGATAAGTCTCCTTTTTCTATTTTTAGGATAAACCCCATCGGGATAGCCACTCGGAAATATTCCGGCAAAAAACATTTGATCATTGACCTTTCCGCTCCTCACAATGATTCGGCTGATAGCATCAATAGCCTCATTCCTTTACCTCCGTTTTCCTTGTTTTATAGCACCGTTGACGATGCTATTAAGCTTATTAAAAGGGCAGGGCGAGGATCCTGGCTTGCAAAAGCTGATATTTCGGACGCTTTTAAAGTGATGCCACTGCATCCTTCTCAATGGCCTGTTTGGTGTTCAGTGGAGAGAGAAAAAATATTTTTCGGTTAGGCTGTCGAAGTAGTACAAAAATGTTCCATACATTATCCGAAGCGTTGTGTTCGATTCTTCTTAAAAACGACAAGTTACCATTCGTCCTCCATCTTTTAGATGATTTTCTCTGCAAAGTCCGATTTTTCCATCTCGGCACTTAAACGCACTTTTTCTGATCTGGGTGTTCCGCTCTCGGAGGAGAAAACCGTAGGTCCAGCTAAAGAGTTTCTGGGCATCACTCTCGATTCCAACCTTATGCAAGCCTCGCTGCCCCTTGAGAAACTGTCCCGTATAAGACAGGTTATGCAAAACGCTCAAGAGTCGCAGTCCTTCTCCAAAAGAGAATTGCTCTCTCTTCTAGGCCACCTAAATTTTGCAATGAGGGTAATCCCCCAAGGCAGATCATTTATTTCCAGGCTCCTCGAAGTGTCCAAATCTGTTAAAGATCTCGGTGATGTCGTTATCTTACTCGCCGGGTGTAGATCAGAGGTTAAATTTTGGTCTCAGCTCCTAAACAATTGGAATGGTATTTCTTTTTTCATAAATGATTTTTCGGAATCCTCTCCAGCCCTCAATCTATATATGGATGCTGCGCCCTCCATAGGGTTTGGAGGGGTTCTCAATAACAAATGGTTTGCAAGTGTTTGGCTGAAAGAATTACTCACCTTACCCGCCAGTGAATTTTCAACAGCCCTTTTAGAACTATATCCCATCGTCGTCGCCTTCTCTGGGGCAAGCACTGGGCAAGAAAACAAATTATTTTTTTCTGTGACAATGAGGCAACTGTTAACATCATTAACAAGGGGCGCTCCTCTATTCCATTTATCAATAGATTCATGAGGCGTCTTACATGGTTATAAATTATGGGTAATTATAATATTTGTACAGCTCATATCCCTGGTCTGAATAATTAAGTAGCCGATTCTCTGTCTCGATTTAACTTCCAGAAATTCCATCTTCTGTGTCCAGGAGCGGCCCGATCAAGCCTGGAATGTCCTCCCTACAGTCAAACCATTCTAGACTAAATGATCCACTTCAATCCTATTTGCATGCTGCTGCACAATACATGTGTGGGGGCTTAGCCAAATCAACATTAAAAATGTATTTCACAGACTGGTCTCAATTCACCACTTTTTGTGCTACTTTATAGCAGCTCTGCCGGTTAATATATCCTGTATAAGTGCATTTATAGTCCACTGCTTCGAGTCCAAAAAAATGCAGCCATCCTCAAAAGTATGGTCGCTGGCATCCAGTTCCACCTGCGCTGTCAGGACCCTTCCGCTGCTAGCATTCTGGAAAACCCGTCCATACGCCTCCTGCTGAATGGCCTCAAAAAGGAGTCGCCTCAAGGCAATAATAAATGTCTCCCTTTCACATTACCCTTAGCTAAGAAAATAATTTCACAATTAAGGGGAGGGTGTTTTGGGCCTTACACAGATACAATGTTAGAGACGGTCATTCTCACAGCTTTCTATGGTTTTCTAAGGGCCCATGAATCTTTTGACCCAGATCACGGTCTCACCATTTCTGATGTTTCAATTTATGAGCACCATTTCACCTTGTTTCTTAAAAACTCCAAAAATGGCAAGGGTACAGTCGTGTACGTCTCAGAGTAAAATGCCGTGTTTTGTTCTCTGTCTTCCATGCTGACCTACTTGCAAAGCCGTCCACAGTGCTGGACCCCAGGAGCCGCTGTTCGTCACTCCGGAAGGGAAACCAATGTCCAGAGTCTGGTTTGCTTCTCACCTGCGCCTCCTCTGCCAATTCTGCGGGCTGCCTCCGGACCGTTATACACCTCATTCCCTGCGCATAGGGGCCGCAACCACTGCAGCTGCTTCTGCTCCTGTTTCAACTCTAAAGGCCATGGGGCGCTGGACTTCTGCTGCCTATGAACATTACCTTCGGCCTGACGTTCGCGCCATTCTTGATGCTCAGAAAGTTATGAGCTGCGCTCCCTGATACTGTAGACCAATATAACAAGCGACAATTCGTAATTCCTCTGCGTTTATTTACTATCGTTAAGCAATCTAAATCAGGATTGGTTTGGGGGGCATGTCTACATTAAAACTGCTTAATACCATCCTCTCATTTTAATTCGATCTCGAGAGGATTGCCAGGTCTGTTTGGGGGGAATAGTTAGCTCTCCCAATCTTAAACTGGGCGAGCGTCCCCTAATGCTGCTGCTGCTGTCCCCTGCCTCTATGCTTTTTTCATGGTGCTCATGAAAAATCAGGGGACCCCTCCAGTGTTTGGAATAACGCCGTTTAAAAGAACGGCGTTATGTAACACCGTTATTTTTTCAGTAACGGTGTCTAACTAATAAGTAATCTAACTAATTAGTGTTTCCGTCGTTACAACGCCGTTATCGGTACTGAACCTTAAATGCAGTGCGTTACTATGAATTGATTGAATAAACTGCGTAATCCGAACGCACCCCTGGCTCCATTCACAAATTGCTAGTGAGGAGACCGGGTGGGTTAACAACGAGATAAGCAATTATGATTGGCTAAGGCAGAGTCATGTGTCATGTAGTGTTGTTTTTGGCGGCCTGTTTTCATTTTAGTCTTAGTCGAGTCTTTGTGTCAAACTGTCATTTTAGTCTTTATTAGTTTTAGTCACGTTTGTACTCTTTTTAGTCTAGTTAAGTTTCAGTCGACTAAAAGTCTGAGCACTTTAGTCTTATTTTAGTCAGAATTATCCATGACTATTTTTGTCTAGTTTTAGTCGACGAAAACTGATGACATTTTAGTCTAGTTTTAGTTAATGAACATTGTATTTTAGTCTCTTTTTAGTAATGCAATTCTATTTAAACCAGTAAATATAGTACAAGTACCTAGTATAGTATAGACAAAAACCAAAATGTTCTTTAAGTCACCCATTTCACAAGTCAAACAAGGTTATCTTATTATTATATTATTGTTACCTTATAGACTCAAGAAAACATTCAATTCCAGACATGGAAGACGCTCTGATTTGAATTTACAACATATTTATTTTACCCACCAAACATGTAAGAAGTACACACACATGGCTAACCTGCCAGGTTTTGTTTGAGCTTTAAGGCCTTTACACACTGGGGCGTGACGAATAAACGACACGAAAATGTAAAATACTCGCCTATTTCACATCAAAACTATTCATAGCGGCAGCGATGCGAATCTGCGACAGTTG
This sequence comes from Merluccius polli, assembly GCA_030340625.1. Classification (NCBI taxonomy): domain Eukaryota; kingdom Metazoa; phylum Chordata; class Actinopteri; order Gadiformes; family Merlucciidae; genus Merluccius; species Merluccius polli. The sequence continues at coordinate 197,344 of JAOPHQ010005138.1, forward strand.
CGACATTTGTTCAATACAAGTTTGGGAAAGATTTGCACCAGCTCATCCTCCAGGAGACATGATGGATTCAACATCATCCAGTGATGATGATCTGGTCCTAGCCCTCCTCACTCCACACAAGAAGAGGACATTTTGGGTACATCCCATTTTAACAGGTAGAGAAAGAGAATGAGAATTCCGCTAATAATAATATAATAATATAATATATAATAAAACAGGAGCTGAACGGACATATTGTAGGATGTCAGTGGGACAGTTTGAGGTCCTTCTGGGGACGCTAGCGCCTTTGTCAGATAATACAGGTGATGAGAAACACAATCGATCAACAGGTCCGCCATTGTCTTGACATTGTAACGTGATTGGTTGATTTCTTTATTCGCTGTGTGAAAGCTCAGAAAAATCGACCTCCGTCCGAAAGAAAACGACGGCGCTTTTTCGCCGCGTAATATTTGCGTTCTGTGTGAAAGTACTCATGACAAAAACAACAGTAAGAAAACTTATATTTACGTGCGAATTAATCACAGGAAAAAAACGCGCCCGGTGTGTAAACGCCTTTAACTTGCCGCGAGTGGGGATTGAGGAAGTGACATCGCTTGCGTCTTCGCAGTGCGCTGATGCAGCCCCGAGACTCAGGAAACAGAAATATTTCAAAATAATAATAATAGCGGGACGAAATAATGTTATAACATTCCGTCTCGTTTTGGTCAACGAAAATGAAGAGATATTTTTGCAGAGTTTTTATTTTGCAAACCACATTTAGTCCCGTTTTTATTCGTCAACAATATTGCATTATAAATTTGATTATAGTTTTCGTCACATGACCACCATTTTCGTTGCGTCTCGTCTCGTTTTCGTCACGTGATAAAGGTTCGTTGACGACGATATGTAGTCATAATTTTCGTTGACGAAAGCAACACTAGTGTCATGGTAGCCAGTCGGAGCCAGTGTTTTTACACACAAGCCAGGCCACGCGCACCACACACACACCAAACAGATTCGAAGAAGCAGCAGAGATGGCGAGTCCGTTGTGAAAACTGCTCAGAAAAATCCAAATTCTTTGACATATAGCAACTTTTTTTTTTACAGTAACGCAAATAGTTACTTTCCCTGGTAACTAGTTACTTTTATTATAAAGTAATTCAGTTACTAACTCAGTTACTTTTTGGAACAAGTAGTGAGTAACTATAACTAATTACTTTTTTAAAGTAACGTTCCCAACACTGGACCCCTCTGACGTGTATAGCATGGCATAGTCATTGTTGCCTGCTCTGTTCATGGGGGAATAGTTAGCTCTCCCAGTCTTAAACTGGGCGAGCGTCCCCTAATGCTGCTGCTGTAAAATCAGGGGACTCCTCTGAACAGAGCCATACCGCCAAATTTAATTCATAATTCATTCAATAAAAAATGTCATACAGTATTTTATCTCCTGTGTTTCTTGACTTGGACTGACATGGACCTGACAGAAGTACGTTAGTATGCAATTCCGAACACAGCCAAAGATAGTCAATTAGAAAAGATAACGCATTTAAAGCAGCGCCAATGGGGTGAAAATCGAACAGCTCCAGTCTCCTAATGTGGGCGGGACCTTTACACCGTGCTATCGTTAACACTGTGAGATCACTGGACAAGTTTCAAGGAAACTTGTTTTCCGCTGGATCTACAAGTCAGAAATACGTTGATTTAGTTTCAAAATGTTCAGAACAGCTTCAACTTGTAAGCGAGGGTCTGATATTTACCTTGATTTCAATGTTAAAGAAAATAAGAGCTACATACGACCAACACCTCTACATCTCTGATTGGAGTGAATGGAGCCTGTGCCCACGCTAGTCTGCTAAGGTGGGGGGCATTAAGCCTGCCAAGTGTAGCTCATATGACAAATTACAGGAAGTGAAAAAGACCTGGTTCGTCTCCTTTTGAAATGTTTCAGGTCTAGACAATAACAACCTATCACCAGTCAATCTAGATTGAATGTAGTGTATACTGGCCCTTATCGAAATTTTAATAATGCCTCTAAGCCTAATAGTTAACATTGCCCCTAGTTCTAACAGTTTAACCACTAGCTGTAGAGTTAGAGTAGGGACGCTTAAAAAATGTCACACCTCTGTCTGTGTTACCAAGAATATAGACGTAGACGGATCCACAAATAGATGCATTACCAAGAACATAGACGCATTTCTAAAGTTCATACAGGTGACAGACAGTTTGAGCAGGATGTTTGATTCGTATGTCTGAGTTGGTGCCGTTGGCCTCAGGAAGCACCTGGACGCCTAGATGGCACAAACCAATCATACACCAGTATTGTTGTCTCCAAGGCTCGCAGGCAGAAAAGACACCTTTATGTAGTATAAAGCCCTTATACTTCCTGTTATCTCCATCCTATCTCTCACCAGACTCCTGTAGTGAACTCTCGTTCGCGAGACGCAGCTACGGAACCATCTATCGAGAAATAGGTCCAGTACTGTTAGGGACTAGGGACTTAGGCTGTATTCTCTGTTCTGTATCATTAACTGAATAAAGATAATTGCTTTTATTATTAATCATCGAATCCGACAATCCTTATTCCGATTCTTAGTTTAGTGTGGAAACCTCTGAATCTATCACAAAATATTCCAACAAATTGGTGACCACCGACGTGATTTGATTTATGTTTCACCTAAATTCATAGACATCCTAAATTCTCGACGTCCGCGCCGCGCCTCCTGAAGAACGCCATCCATAACTCCACACGGGTACCCAAAAAAGGTAAGCACACCTCATCTAAACGTGCATAGGTAGAACTAGGACATTTTAGGTGTGTGAGTTGTGGAGGTTAGTATTTTCCGGTGTGGGTGCGAGGACGGCACAAAAAACTGTATAATTCCATATTCTGATGTATAGAAATCCTGTGTGAGAGAACACTGTTAATAAGAAGAACAGACAATACAGTAACGGTGTATAGGACACAAGGCGGGAGTATTCGCCCGCCTAGGGCTTAAGTCCCTGCTAAGCGGGCATCAGGTGTGCCGCAGGTGTACAACCCAGTAAAAAAAGAAAAAAGAGAGACGTTAGTGAGCATATAAGAGTTACATCCTGTTTTAATAACTCTGTGATAGTGAATACGCAACCAACTGAACGATAAAGTAAGAAAATTGGAGTCAGATAAAAACGAGTAGTCTATTATAAAAAAATAAATTAAATAAATAAATAAAAAATAAAATCAAATAAAATCAAATAATAATAATAAAAGAGAGCATAATAGTCAAACTATTGCAAATAACTGTGTGTGACGGACGCTGATCCGTAGGTTTTAACCCTAACCCTAACCCTAACGCAGACGCCGATCTGCAGGTTTTTCCATCCTAATACGAGCGCTGACTCGCAAATTCAAAAAGCATCTTTTCTTTTTGCCTAACGCAGACGCTGATCTGCAGGTCCTTCCCATTCTAATAATAACAAACTCAAAAGCATCCTTTTCTTTTTGCCTAACGCAGACGCAGATCTGCAGGTTTTTCCCATTCTAATAATAACAAAACTCAAAAGCATCCTTTTCTTTTGCCTAACGCGGACGCTGATCCGTAATTCCCCCCTACAAAAGTGTAATAACTCGTGAAATGTGTGTCAGAAAAATGAAAGTATAATTTTGTCTGAAGCGCTAAATTACAAAGTATATTACCTGATATAAATAAATATTTTGGAAAGTGTCATTACAGCAGTAAAAACTAAGTAAAAAAAAAAAAAAGGGGGTCTGTGTGCGCAAAAAAAAAAACAAAAAAAAAAAACATGGACCCATTAAAGCAAATTGACGTTATGCAAGTATGACTCATACTAAATGTTGATGAATCCATCCCCCTGCAAGGTAAAGTTAAGTGGCTAAAAAGACCGGCTACATACCTAGCTAGATGGAGCAATCTAGGGTGGTGCGCAGCCAAAGGCCCGTGGGGCCTCACAGACTGTCGGTCAATCGATCGAGGCATCACCGAGGCCCACAACCATGCCTCTCGCCGCGAAATCAACAAGCCCACCAAGGGGCGCAGAGATACCATCGCCGCCAACCAGTATCACCTCCAAAAGGACCGCAAAGTGCCTTGATCACCACTCTCCCTCGCAGTCAACAGAGACAGTGGGAGAAAACGGGAGGGGGTCCGACCCCAGACCCGACTCCACCGCCATCCGAGGACGAAGCCCCCAGAGAAGAAGCCTGCTCCAAGCGCAGGCCCTCCGCCAGTGAGCCCCCTGACGCCCCCAAACCACCCCCGTACTGCGATACCAACTCCTGGGGTGTCCCCGTGATGAACGGCACCCCCACCCCCTCCTGTCCTCCTGCACCCCCCGGACCAGCGCCCGCATACGATGTGAGACCAGTGGACCCCTCGACCATCCACGGGACAGGAGGAAGCGGAGAAGGATACAGCCCCACCGCCATGGGATACCCTATCCAAGGCCCCCAACCCGCCCAAGCGTGGACCATGGCCCCGCTCGTGGTCGAACCAGCCCCGGCGCCAGTCCTGAAAGAGTGTCCTACCCAGCCCCCGAGAAGACCCCGATCCTGGACCCGCCCAGAACGGCGAGGAAGGATGGGAGACCCAGGGCCGACGTGGTAGAAGATCAGCCACCAGAGAGAGACGCAAGACCCGCCTGATTCCCGGCCGTAGAGGGCCCGGAGCGGAGATGACAGAAGAAGAAGAAACGGATGATGTGAAAGAAGATCCGGACCAAGAGCCCTCTCATAGGAGGAGCTATCCCCTCGAAGAAGAGGAGGAAGAAGAGAGACTAAGAGAAGAGAGGTACGACCGGGAGTACCACGAGAACCTGGCCCCCCGGCGTAGACGCTCTCTCTCACCCCGCCAAGAAGCCCCCCGGGTTCGCCAAGAAGACCCCGGCGAAGGAAGACGCACCGCCGCCCCCAGAAGTTCCGGCCAGCTGGACGACTTGATCGACCTCGAGGCCGTGCCAGCCCCCAGACGCCGACGAAGCAGCGGCCCCCTCCCGGCTGTGAGCGCCAGTGGGCCCCGCCAAGAAGCCCCAGCCAAGCCCAGGCACCCCAGCCTCGCCCTGGGGGCCAGATGGGCCCAACACTCCACTCCCCTCGACACCCTGCCAAGAGGACCTCCCCGGATGACGGTCCAAGCCCCAAGGACCCGTGAAGTCACCCGCCCCGAGCTCTCCAGGGACTGGTCCTCCAGTGAAGAAGATGAATCCGGGCCAACTCACCACTCGCTGCCCGCCTGCCTTAGTGGCCCCCTCGCCCAAAGTCTACACACCCCCACACCCATAGGGGTTAGAACCCGCACCGTGAACAAAGAGCGCCCAACACCAGGGTGGAGCAAACTACATGGCTCCCCTGGTGGAGCTAGGTCCAGGGGCCGGCACGAGATACGCCGCCTGGACCCACCGTGAACAAAGAGCGCCCAACACCAGGGTGGAGCAAACTACATGGCTCCCCTGGTGGAGCTAGGTCCAGGGGCCGGCACGAGATACGCCGCCTGGACCCACCGTGAACAAAGAGCGCCCAACACCAGGGTGGAGCAAACTACATGGCTCCCCTGGTGGAGCTAGGTCCAGGGGCCGGCACGAGATACGCCGCCTGGACCCACCGTGAACAAAGAGCGCCCAACACCAGGGTGGAGCAAACTACATGGCTCCCCTGGTGGAGCTAGGTCCAGGGGCCGGCACGAGATACGCCGCCTGGACCCACCGTGAACAAAGAGCGCCCAACACCAGGGTGGAGCAAACTACATGGCTCCCCTGGTGGAGCTAGGTCCAGGGGCCGGCACGAGATACGCCGCCTGGACCCACCGTGACAAGAAGGCCCTAGAAGAAGACCTTCCCCCGCTAGATGAAGGAACTGGAAAATGGATACGCACGTTTGAGAAGAAAACGGCAGGAGAAGCCTTGTGCATGGGCGACGTCCGCAGCATCCTCACCTCGGTATCCACCTGGGAGGTGCTCAAGGACGTGGAAAAGAAGGCCGGCACCGACCGGCTCCCCGACAACCAGGAATTCGACCCAGTCCGCAACGATTTCTGGATCCAGCTGTGGGCGAAGCACCCCGCCAAAGACCGAGGTAAAGCCCCCCTCGAAGGTGTGACCCACAAGCCCCATGAGTCCACGTCAGAGTACCTCACCCGGTGCACCAACCTAGTGGACCGACCATACTGGTGAACCCTACACAGCCAACACCGTGGCCCAAGCCATGTTTCGCATGGCCTTAATCGGAGGCCTGCCCAAAGAAGTCCAGATGGCCCTAGAGAATGTGGTCGGCCTCGCCAACAAGCCCCAGCGAGAGTGGGAGGACCACATCCGCCACTTCACCGAGAAATATAACTCCCGGCTCCGCAGTAAAGATGAAGAGACAGAAGAGCTCAAGGAACGCCTCCTCAAGTTGGAGGTAAGGCACGCGACTGAGCAAGCCACCAAAGCCCAGAAGACACCGTTGTGGTACAATATGTGGATGATATTCTCATAGCATCCACAGAGAGGGAGGATTGTATCGAAGCAACAAACAATGTTTTACATGCGCTGGCAACAGCAGGCTACAAAGTAAAGCAAGAAAAAGCACAACTAGTGGTGCAAAAAGTCAAGTTCCTAGGACGAGTGATCCAAGGAAACAGCTGAGAGATGTCTACACAGCAAAGAAACCACATCCATCGCCCGAGGCAACGAAGCGGCAGATGAAGCGGCCAAATTAGCAGGAGGCTACGTTCAGCCAACAGCCTCCATGCTAACCCTGATGCCCAAAAGCAGCGACACCCAAGAACCATCCATGCACGAGATGCTCGGTGACCTGAAAACAATGCAAAGCTATGCATCCGACTACGAAAGAAACTATTGGCTCGACCAAGGTTGTACTCTAGACAGCATAGGTGTGTACCGGTCTAAACTAGGGAAACCAGTTCTGGCCAATAAAACAGCAGTCATGATGGTGAAAGCCATGCATGCAACCACCCACCAACCAGCCAAAACTATGGCCGAAATGATTTCAAAAAACTGGTGGTTCCCAGAAATGAATGCCACAATTGCAAACCTAATCGCGCCCTGCGAGGTATGTCAACAAATGAACATTAGGCCAGGTTTTAAGGTGCCCCTAGGTCGTTTTCCCCAACCAGCCCAACCGTTTGAAGAGCTAGTTATTGATTTCACTGACATGGGGAAAGACAATCGGGTGGGGACGACTGGACACAGGTATCTACTGGTAATAGTTGACAGGTTCTCCCATTGGATAGAAGCAGTGCCCACTAAACATGAGGACTCAAAAACCATTATTCAATGGTTAGCCATGGAACACATTCCACGATGGGGCTATCCCAAGCGCATCAGATCAGATAACGGGTCCCATTTTTGCAACCAATACCTCCAGGAGGTAGAACGATGGCTAGGGGTACGTCACTCATTCGGCTCTGTTTATCATCCGCAAAGCCAGGGACTGGTAGAGAGGGCGACCCAAACCCTCAAACAAAATGTGTCAAAAATTCTCCTCGAGAAAAATGTACCAACTGTAGCATTCGCAGCCGAACAGATCAAAAAGCACTTGCTACCGCTCAGTCTAAACAAAAAACTAACATGGGTTCAAGCGTTACCATTAGCGTTAATGATAATAAGATCCAGTCCCAACAGAATGACAGGGCTTTCCCCTCATGAGTTAGTTACCGGACGACCAATGGCAGGGCCTTATGAGCCACCCAAGGGGCCCCCAGCAGATAGGTTGCATGAAATCATGACAGACTATTGTGCTAAACTAACACGGTCGTCTCGGAGATTGTATTCCCAGATTCTTACTGCAGATCCCGAGCCAGAGACCCCTCTGGTCCAAGTAGGGGAGTGGATCTACATAAAGAAAACCAGACGCAAAACCCTCGAAGCCAGATGGGAGGGGCCCTACAAGGTATTGTTGGCCACACCATACTCCATCTCTGTTGCAGCAAAGTAGGGAGCCCAGTGGCATCATGCCAGCCACTGCCGCCGAGCAACCCCCAGAGACACAGACGCCCGGGCGTCCACAACCCCCGGCCCCAGAGAAGACACTCTACCGCCCCTGGACCCCCGCAGCCCTGAGGACCCTGGCCACCAACCTGCCCCCAATCCAGGGGGACGGTAGAGCCTGGATCCAAGCCTTCGAGAAAGCCACCGTGGAGGACAGCCTTTGCCTGGGCACCGTCCGGGCCATCATCACCAGGGCCACCTCAGCCTCCACAACCCGTACCCTGTGCACTCGCCGCATCGAAACCACCCTCCGCAAAGAACAGTTCAGTGAGAGAGTAGCCCAGATGGCGCTGCTCCAGTATGAGGGAGGGGACAATAAGTCAGATGATGAGGACTGTGCTGTTTTCAAGGACTCTGGTCTGGTGTAATAAACGGCCACGAGATGGCGTATCTTACAGACCAGTGGTACCTGCTCTATCCCTATTGTGTAACTTTTGCTCATGTGCTATCAACAAGACAGATAAGAAGGTTTTAAGCTCTGAGTTAGGAAGGTCTTCCTAGAAAACAGCGTCGCTGTACTCACAACGTGAATGACAAGTTTGAAGGTTTTGCTAGCATTTTACTTTTTAATACTTTTAATACTTTTAATATTTTTAATACTTTTAATATTTTTAATACTTTTTAATACTTTTAATATTTGTAATACTTTTTAATACTTTTAATATTTTTAATACTTCTTAATACTTTTAATATTTTTAATACTTCTTAATACTTTTAATATTTTTAATATTTTTAATACTTTTTGACGCTTTTAATACTTTTTAATACTCTTAAGTATAATGATAAGATGCTTGACATATGTGTTTTCTGTGTGGAAGTCATCAGAAGATGACTTGAGAGGGTTATATCGAAAACCACATATATATGTCCTTTTATGCTGTTTGATGTGTGATAACATATGTATTGTTCGTCTCCCCGAGGCCTCGATTGTACTCAGGAATCGCGGACTACCCGGATCCTGGTCGTTGGCCCGGGGAGAGTAAAAAAAAGGGAACTGTATTAACATTGCTATTTTTCTTGCATTACTATTTTTATACATTGTTATGTTTTTTATATCGAAATTTTAATAATGCCTCTAAGCCTAATAGTTAACATTGCCCCTAGTTCTAACAGTTTAACCACTAGCTGTAGAGTTAGAGTAGGGACGCTTAAAAAATGTCACACCTCTGTCTGTGTTACCAAGAATATAGACGTAGACGGATCCACAAATAGATGCATTACCAAGAACATAGACGCATTTCTAAAGTTCATACAGGTGACAGACAGTTTGAGCAGGATGTTTGATTCGTATGTCTGAGTTGGTGCCGTTGGCCTCAGGAAGCACCTGGACGCCTAGATGGCACAAACCAATCATACACCAGTATTGTTGTCTCCAAGGCTCGCAGGCAGAAAAGACACCTTTATGTAGTATAAAGCCCTTATACTTCCTGTTATCTCCATCCTATCTCTCACCAGACTCCTGTAGTGAACTCTCGTTCGCGAGACGCAGCTACGGAACCATCTATCGAGAAATAGGTCCAGTACTGTTAGGGACTAGGGACTTAGGCTGTATTCTCTGTTCTGTATCATTAACTGAATAAAGATAATTGCTTTTATTATTAATCATCGAATCCGACAATCCTTATTCCGATTCTTAGTTTAGTGTGGAAACCTCTGAATCTATCACAAAATATTCCAACACCCTGGACGTAGTTTTGACAATGGTTCTATGACCATTCTCACCTATTTAGATGGAGAAAACATCTCTTTGCATTGCAATCTCACAACTGTTTTGAATTTGCGATTTGAAGAGAGATTCAAAATGCTTGTGTAAACAAGGCCATAGTGAAAGTGAAAGTGAAATATTTGAATAGACTGTATATTGTAACTCCATCTCATCGGTAGTAAACAATAGCTTAGTTTCCATTCGGCATGCAGTGTGTATGTGCTTATGATGAACTGTCCCCTCCCAGCTACAGTAAGTAGGGGTCATAAGACAATCATTGATGTTTAGGAAAGCTGCTTCTTTAATCATCTCTAACTCATTCTTGCCCTTTTTATTTTCGTTCGTATGAAAACATTTAGTCTGTCTACAGGGACCAGCAAAGCTCCCTCAACCGGAGAGGCCTCCAGGCATCCTTAGTCTTTTCCTGCACGTTATTTTGCTGTATACGGCAGTTTGACGGGAGCAGAGAGAGGACAATTTTGTCAAATCAAGGTGGAAAAAAATGGATGTGTGATGGAGGAGTTAAAGCAGAATGGCAATTATATTAACAATGTTGTTATGGGTGTACCAATGTGGGACCAAATCAGCTACCGTCTAATGCCTCTGGGGGCAAGGGACAATATTTCTGGGCTTCCAGTGTAGCCAGCGGATATCCGGGCCAAGACTTCCTCTTCCCGTGCGCCGGTCATTTACAGTCCAATTAGCAACTTGAGACGCGTGAACAGCGTTGGAGTTAAGAGATGACGTCTACGACTGGATTGATTTATAAGTAGCCTTATCACAATAGCTAATAAAAAGCTAAAACGTCGTCAGACAATAGCCGATGGGTTCCGAGATTACATTTCGGCTGATGTGTTCCTCCCCTTTTGCTCTACACACGGACTGGTTACCCGGATGCGACCAAAGCCTGCTCAAATGTGATTGGTCAATGCGACTCGGACTACAAAAGTGACATTGGAAAACATATACTTCATTAGAAGTTCAGTAATTTTCTTTTACTAATCTGGGGAAGAATTAAAAAAAACACCTAATGATTTATTCCTTTAAATTAATTGTATTGTGAACCATGTCCTATTATTTCCTGTGCAATCTTTAGTTTATAATATATGTGATCACAGTAACACCACTGATTAATGAACAATAGCCATAACAACGTCTGGCCGTGATAGATGTCTAATTAAGGTCTGACTTCAAGCGATTCCACATGAAAGTTTTTTTTTTTTACAAAGAGTTTGCGGGGGTCTTATATTTCAACCCTTCTTATGTGGCTTTATTTGCTCAAAGGCGGCGAGTTTAGAGGGAGTGTGAGGAAGTAGCCCAGGAGGGAGTGTGGTGAGGTGTTAATGAGTTACGTAACTTCCCCCAACGCCATGCTATCCTCTGATGTAGCACCAGCCCCACATTCTCAAGGACTTAGGGTCTAATCCACAGATGGATGTGAGATTTGCAGGTAGACAGGCTGGAATTTTGATGTGATGGCTCTGTTTTCTCAGCCCAAGCCAACGGGACTTTTGGTAGTGTTAGTATAGGCTTCTCAAACGATGAAGGATAGAGCATGTTCAGCCTGAAACCTTTTGTTTTGATGTCTTTTTCATAATTTTGTATTTGGGCAATAGTCGTTGTTGTTTTTGTTGTTCAAAATCAGTGTTCATTGAATATGAATCGAATCTCAAATGTTCTAAAAAGGCAAGAAATTAATGGAAATTATATGTATACATTTTTCCTCCATCGCTTGCATCGATTAATTCTTTAAGACTTTGACATTTTTGGGGGAATTATAATGCTAATGTGTGATGGTATTGAAATTACTGGATGCTGTTTGCTTTCTTTTTTTATGTTTTATAGCTGATTCCTCTCAGAGAGAGTCAGATTATTTCGTTATCAGAGGGCACAGGGGTATGTTTTGATTGTCCTCATACTACCCCATTGCCAGTCATAGTCCTTTTAAAATCTCCACCTGTGTCACAAAATACTAAATTCACTAGGGTTCAAACCTTCCTCAGTTGAGGTTTGATGTTCACGTACGTTAATGCATCTAGCGAGCCACATTCTTTGGTCACCTCCACTCCCTAACCAGTTGTTTGTTTTTTCCATCTTCACTTTCGCAGGATCTCCATCCTCTCAAATTTAATAAATCATAACCATCTGAGGATTTTATCATGTCGGCGTCGGGGCCCCCCGTCCCGTGGTGTTAATGGAAGGGGATCAGGGGCCTTATGTGAGGCGGACGGGGAGCCCCCTTCCCCACCTCCACCCACACCTCCAGCCCAATGGGCTGCATGCACGGCACGTTGGGCCTGCCAGAGAAAATAAAGTTCACTAGATCACAGTTCACTCTAGCCCTGAATGTAATCAGTCAGCGGAGGGGCCTGCCTGTCTGTCTGTCTCTCAGGCCCCATGACAGCTGCCCGGGCCGTTTAATGTGCACAGATCAGCGGTCGTCAAGAGCGGCCTGTGTGACAGCCTCTAAACGAGGACTTTAAATTAGTTCCATGGGTGGCAGAGCATTTCAGTTGAGCACCCCCGCCCCCCCCCACTCCCCTCCTCACCCACCCACCCAGACCCACAGATAGCCTTCCATCGATACGGTCACACACACACACACTCAATCACACAATCAATCAAACCAACTCTGCACACACACACATACAGGCCTTGTGTGCACCACCTTGTGCCACACACACAAGCCTGCAACTGATTGCGACAACCTCTTACTAGTGGTTCTGTCTGAGGACCTTTGTGTTAAGTATACTAAAATGTCCTGTGTAACTTTTAAACACACAACTCTCTTGACCAAAGGAGAGCGCTTCCATGCCCACGATTAACCCTTAGGTAACCTGTGTGGTCTAGCCTCTCCCTGAGTGTGTAAAACCCTTAGATATCAAGCTGTGTGGTCTAGCCCCTCCCTGGAGACTGCTGGGTAACCATTAGGTATGAACCTGCTGGTCTAGCCCCTCCCTGAGTAAAACCCTTATGTAGACTCAACCACCAGGGAGGGCTAACCTTAATACAAAGAGGATGCATGTATATGAACAACAAAGACAGGGACTACAGCCGACCGTCCTTGAGATTAAAAAACTGTAGTTTTATAAGATTAAAGTTGTACAGCAACAAACAAAATGACAAAATCTTGAAAATATCAAATATCTCAGTAAAAAAGGAAGACTTGAGGATAATGCCATGACCATATATGGTAACACAATTACGAAATCTCATTCTGATAATCATGGACACAACATATAGGAAAAACCATAAAAGGGGCCTGCCCCCCTCCTTAACCCTCTGTTCCTCTTTGGTGTGGTAGGCCTTCTTTCTTTCTTTTCCGCAACAACACACACACAAACACACGCACACACACACACACACACACACACACACCTTTCGTTTTCTCTTCTCCCATCTACCTTGACTGTCACTGCAAAGCCCACTCTTTGATTACATATCATTAGTGTCTCTCTGGCTGCCTGTCACTTCTCTCTGTCTGTCTTTCTGTCTGTGTGTCCATCTGTCTGTCACAGGGTTTCTCCTGTCCCGCTAATGATTGAAGATTGAGACATTCAGTATCAAATTGAAATGCATCCATTTGAGGAAGTGATCGCGTTTTCGTATCCTTCTAGGGTATTAAGAGGAGCAGAATTTGAGTGCAGTGCTTTTTTCTCCCCCTTGAAAAAATACGCTTCCCAGCTACCCCCTTAAATCAAGTGTAATAAAATGGAAGATCATAACATTAGGAATTAAATGTTGGTAATGAGCATCTTCTTCATCATTAGTCCTGGCCAACATTTTCTTTAAAATATAACTCCAAGTATAGACTTCTGTAATCTAGGATTACATTGGGTCGAAAGGGAGAAAGAGGCCATCCATCTTCTTTTAAGGGTTATAATCCTTTCATGGAATGGACTGGATTATTTCCCCGTGTTAGGCTTTATGATCGGCACTTCATTCCTTGTGGAGGTTCACTGCCAGTACTTTTGGAGTTTTTTGTGCCGGTGCTCCCCCTTCTGCCCCGCCTGCCCCGCTCCGTCTCCCCTTCTGCCAAGAGAAACGTGATTTATAGTATTAATTTGACCAGTTAAGGCAACAGTGTGCCAAAAGTCCAAGATGAAGTGCCAATGTCTGCTCTGACAGGGGGTTCTCGTTGCAAATTTTACATGATCTATGGTGTGAATACCGCTTCCCCCATGATCCACCTTGCCACTTGTGGAGACAGGGAAGTGAAAAACTGTGTGTACATCGAACCGCAGAAAACAATAACTTTAGCTTTATTTGGCACACAGCTCAAAACCCCTCAAAAGTCGTATTTGACTTCATGACGGATGACTTCGCACAAGATTTGAGAGAGGAAAATGACCAGTGTACCTCCTCTGCCCAGTTCACTAAATCCACTAAACAATTGTTAAATAAAATCCATATGGCTGTTCTGACAACTACAAGTGGTGTCGAAACAACGCTTGTTTGACGGCTAGAAACAGTATTTAAAATGAAAGGGGGAAAAGAAAGAAACATACATTGGTGAGAGGTCTGTGGGAGGTAAACTGTGATAATATACTGGTAGTATGTGTTGATATACTGGTAGGAGATAATGTTATACTGCTAGGTTGTAATGATATACTAGTAGGTTAGATAATGTTATACAGGTAGACTGTGATTATAGACCGGTAGGCCGTCTTGATAGACTGGTAGGCTGTGATATTAGACTGGTAGTTTGTATTGACCGACACCTTGCCTTGTGGCACAGATATCGTTAACATGCATGGCTTGTTCCTCAGGCGGTGGCCTCTTTTCACCCAACTCATCTGTTATTTCTCATTCCGCTAACAGACATGAGATAACCTTAACCGCGGCTCTACAATAGCTCTTCTCTTCTCAGGATCACCTTTTGCCATTCACTTATAAATGAGCCTCTCAGGAATCAGACATAGTGAATTTAAATCCATCAATCTCCCTCCATATGACGTCCATGTTGGATTCTTTTTTTTAAAATACAAGCAAAATTTCAGCTAAATAAAGCACAATGGAAAAAACGCAGATGTTTGAACTGTGTTTTTTTTTTAATGGCCAAGCAATGCCTTTGAAATATTTGTACACAAGTGGGGCTGTACTGCACTTTTGTACTGACAGAGCCTCACCGTCAAATTCCCCCCCGACATCATGAGAGGGATCCCGCAAAGCATACATTTTTGTGAGGTAATTGTCGCCCGTAGATAGTCAAAGAGAGGTGAACAGAAGCACTTTGAAGACACAGAGAGGTTTTTCTTTCTTGCGAGACTTCTAAAGGCATGCTACACTGGGGGCTGATCAGTGCAGCTATACCCCTTTGAACCTTGTTTTAAAGCGTCCATTTCATTCAAAACCATTTTCCTTCCTTGCCCTTCCAAATACAAGCACTTATATCCAGTGGATTTTAATTGTGACTAAATGTAAATCCTTTGCATTTTGCAACCATTTTCTAAATTGGGATGAGATGAGATATTTTGAGTTGCTTATACCAAAAAAGGACAATTTGCCAAGTGCTCTTTAAATAGACTATTAGGCTTCCACAGAACATCCATGTTGAGGTACATAGTTTACCTTCACACTCCAGTTTAACTTACTCCTAGCAACGTGCGTTTTCCCTTCATTCTGTTGTGTGCACACCCTCTCAGTTGCGCTGAAGGCATGTGCATGTAGGCTCGCAGGAGCTCATGTCATCGGCTGCGCCCGCTACTCCGCAAACCCTCTGTCCTGCAGGGAGACGCTCAGGTGACCTCCCACAGCGACACGGAAATTAAAAAAGGCACAGTCTCTGTTTTCTATGACCATCTGTCCCCCTATTCTCACCGCCATGACAGTTATAAATGTGCGTGTTACAAACAGAGACGATGACAAAGATCTTGGAATTGTAGAATGCACCCACACACAATTATGTTGTAATCAACAAAGATACACATGAGACGTGTGTGTTGTCTTTCCTCTATGGCTCCAGCATGGCCGATGGTAAAGACAATGGCTGTGACAGTGTTATACCGCTGGGACCAACAGCAAAGTGTTTAAGCAGGTCTACATTATGCTGCCCTGTTGGATTTATAAAGATGGCTCTGGAGCTGCAGATCCATCTCTGCCACTGCAATTCCCATCAGTCTTCACACACACACATGCACGTGCGTGCACACAAACACACACACACACACACACACACACACACACACTAGATACAAACACACACACACACACGAGATACACACACACATTCACAAACACACACACATACACACACTGGCTAACATGCATAGACATGTGCACACACACAAAATCTATTAATACAGATAGATAATAACACACGTGGATGTGCATACACACATGAACAGACGTAGTGCATATGTACACAATGTTAACAATAAAAGCACACACACCAAACTCATTTCCAGGAGGGTTGACCCTGATAGGGATGAATGCATCACAACCTCCTAACCTTCCCAGCCAGTGTGACAAAGCTACTCTATTTAGATAGAGCGGGGACATGGATGGAGAAGCATGCAGTATCACGTCAAGTCATATTGCTTGACAACCTCTGACACCCGCTATATTACTGTTTGTCAGGCAGACATGCTCTTCCCTCGCAAAGACAACTTCTCAATCACAATGTGCCGCCCTGATCCGTCAGATATCAAATAAAGATGGTCATTTGAAGCTACACGACACTGTTTCTGCAGCAGTAAAAGTGCACAGCTTTGAAGCAATACACAGCACTGTTTCCAGAGCAGTACAATTACACAACTTTGAAGCTATACACAACACTGTTTCTAGAGCAGTAAAAGTACACAGCGGGTTTTTTTTCAGTTCCAAAAAAAGCAAATACTTCTGGACTGAGATGAGTTAGCCCCAATATATATATATATATATATATATATATATATATATATATATATATACAGTATATATATATATTAGTGGTGGGCATAGATTAATTTGTTTAATCTAGATTAATCTCACTGTAATCGTGGAATTAATCTAGATTAATCTAGATTAAAATGGCTCATTTGAATTCTGTCGAAGGCATTCATAATATGTGTGTGCTACCTAAATAATGACTTAAAGTAAGGGTTCTGCGCGATCGTAACCCACCCCGGACCTGTACAGCTCAACATCTACCTGTGTCCTGCTTTGGAGGGCTCCAGCAAATGCCACTAAGGTGGCGTGTGGCAAGAGCAACTGTCATATGTATAGAGAGAGATTCATTCAGCTATGATGGGGCTGTAAGTAAGACTTTGACCATACAGAGTGTTCTCTTAACACTCTCCCCACAGAGACAGAGGGAGGGATGGGGGCGCTAGAGAGCACGGCGGTCCTCTTGCGTATGGAAGAGTTGCTCGGGAAGGGGGGCGGCTGCGGTAGCGGTGGTGACCTGTCCTCATCGGCACCCTGAGAGACCCTGTGAGAAACAGAGCTCCCACCCCCTCCGCAGCGGTGATCTGGGATAAGCCAGCTAATACCAACCTCTTCAAACACGGTGCCAGTGCGAGTCAAAGGTTAATGAAAGGGCACCTGCTTGGGAAGATGAAGACATTGGCAGCAGGAAGAACTAGAAGGATTAGCCCCGCTCTCATATCAAAGGGATCCCCGAGCGAGCCGGGGCTCAACCGCAGCTTTGCGTGGACTATACCCGTCTCCCGGTGCAGAGCGACCGGGGTCCAACAGAAGGGCTTGTTGGGCTGATTTGCCTCTTCTATAGCCCCCTCCACCCCCTCTCATATATCCTACACACTCACACACATATATATATATATATATATATATATATATATATATATATATATATATATATATATTGCCTACTATTGACATGTACACCGTTACTCATTAGCAAGCAGGGTCAAATTCAATGGGAAAAAAAGCCTATTGATTTTCAAATGAAACATCAATGAGAGTGTTTATGGGTTTTATTACTATGGTGGCGAGGGACTGTCTGGGATATTGAGTGACAAGACGGGAGAAGAACATTTGGATCCCTGCAAAAAAAGAAAAGAAATAGTTGCTGCTGACTACACAGTGCAATCAACATCATTACCCTCAGCATTTCATTTTGTATTTTGTTTTTTTTTACAGTGTGCAGTGTTTGAAACTTGTTTGGAGCTCATCGAGTCACGGCGTAATAGAAAAGAGCTCTTACCACAGCAAATGTGTACAGTATAATCAGCCTTTTTCTCTTCAGAAATGGAACAGGGTGGACATTGGCCACTGGTCCCTGAAATTACTATTTTGTTGTCCAATTATCCCCGACGTAACTGAACGATGCACTGCGACCACGTAGACGACTCGTTCGCCGACCTCCCGTTAGATGCTCTTCCTTTTAGGCTAACCCACTCTCCATCTGCAATTAAAGCATTTCAATATTTCAGGGAGTTTGCAGTTATGGCAGTAGTTTATACTAACTCAGCGAATGCAGACTTTCACTTCCTTTGGAGACATTGACCGGGAGCGGTGAAAGTGATTTGTCATACAAGTTATTATCAGTTGTAATGATACCACTAACGAAAGAAAAAAAAACACACTAGGAACCAGCTGCCCATGAAATTATGTCCATTATGTTAATAACATTATCACTTCTGACACACTGTGGACATTCTGAAGTGGGCCACACAACAGTTTTGTCATTTCTAATGCAAACGGCACAACTGCAGGGAAGGTTTTACTTCATGTATTGGTAGTTTGGAAGCTGCAGAGAAGCATGCAGAATCCATTAGTTTTCCTTTTAGCTGCCCATGGAAAAATCTATATAACCCTACCTATATATAGTTATGATTCAGCCGTCTAAATAATACAGATGTAGCAATTGTAAGGAACACTTTTTTAGGCGATTGCCTGGTCGAAGGTTGTATGAAGGTTGTTTGTAAGATTTATTACCAACTTCGAACCACTGAAGGAATAGTGCGCTACGTAAATGAGACTTTATAGCTGTTTATTTGTTGGGGAGCAACTCAGAGCTACGACACAGCTGAAATACTTTTTTTTTAAAAACACAGTGTGGCTATTTAGTTTTAGACTTGGTGGAAAATGTATTGTTTCTTTTTACATTTTTAGACGTTTCATTTTGGTTTCTTTTCTATCAATCATCCTTCACTTTTTTGTTACAATATTAACAGTTTTTTTATTTTTGAGTTCAGGGATGAATCAGTAGGCTTAATTAAGCTACTCCTTTCTTTTTTTTAATTGCTTGTTTCAAGTCCGTACTGTGGATTTGACTTATTCTTGTTTTTTATTGCGTTTTTTTAATTGTCCATTTTTTTTGCTTTTCTCATATTGTTGCTTCCCAGAAAGAAAGCAAATACATTTAAGAGCCAGTATGAGTGTGTGTGCATGTGTGTGCGTGTGTGTGCATGTGTGTGTGTGTGTGAGAGCGAGAGAAGAAGAGTTATGTGTACCAAGTTGGGGGCGAAATCTCCCAAAAAACACCCCAGCTCTTAGGATATATACTTGACTAAATCCACAAGCGCTTCCTAATCAAAATCAGTGCTTATAGAGGCAAGGTCCAACTCTACAACTTCAAATCTGTAATGGGTCAGTGCTATCTGGGTTACTGTAATAACCTTGTAACCGTGTAAATGACAGCTTGTGGAGCATTAGGAAAGCAATAACTGCTTATTTACAAAGCAGATCTCCAAACCTGAACATATTCTGCGATAGGTGAGGTTTACCTCAGTGCTGTTGGTTAACATTAACATCTGAATGATCTTACCATCAATAGGCCCTCTCCTGTTGGAAGTGGGGAGGATGTTTGCGGTTACAGTCAGAGCTGAGGAACCAAAGTGCTGGACTCAGAGTCAGGACACAAATGTGGAATGACAAGGTTTTAATGACGGGAAGTGGCAAATACTAAAGTACTGGAAAACATACAAAACTTACTACTGACAAAAGACTAAATGGTCATGAGTTGCCTGACATGTGGTGATAACAACAAGCGATCTGGTGATGAGTGGATGGGAAGCCGGGGTTTAAATACCGCAAGGTGATTAGATGATGAACCGCAGGTGCGTAGACTGAGCAGGTGCAGTAGATGACATGCACCGGGTAGCTGCAGCCTGGGCCACGCCCACAAACACAGACACACAGGGGAGAGAGATGCACCGAGACGCAACCTGGTGCCACCGGCTTTCAGTTTGCATGCACAACCTGCATTAGCAATAACGCTATCCATCGCTGCTGTGCCTTCAGCTCAACCACTGTAGCAAATAAAAAACATAGAGAAAGAAGTTTACATAGAGAGAATGTAAATATAATACAATGCAATAAACATTTGGTGTCTTGCGGGATGTTTTTATATGTATCAGTAATATTAATCTCATGATTTGAACTGAGTTAGCACTCGCACTGTTGTTGTGTTGTTAATATTTTATTATTATTATTATTATTATTACTCTAAAGCAGTTCAGCATTGTACAAATAAATGAATGATATATCGTAGTCCTGTTCTTCTAGGAATCTCAATCTCAGAGTACGGTGACATTTAGAAAAAGACCAAAGTACATTCCCAGAGGGCCAATTTGAAAGAACCCGAGGGTTGCAATGTGCCTCCCTGTAATGTCTCGGAGAAGTGACAAACAACTCACACACAGGCGCTCCAGGGACCCCTACACACACGCGCACCCCCCCCACACACACACACACACACACGCACAATAACAACTGCCAACTACCAACTTTATTACAAAAAATTTGGTATGCACATTTTTGGTAGATGATGGATGTATGGCTGTTACACTGGGATGGATGGAGCTGTTTTGTTTTGTTAAGGTCTCCACAACATGGCTGTGGTGTGAGCTGAGTGAGGGGCCCTCCTCTTGGGGGCGGCCCATTAGCTGAGATCCCACAGCTGCCACCATATTTGGCTGTTCCTATGTGTGATGGGCCAATCAGAATGCAATGGTCATCATCGTAATGAAGAATCATTCAGCACACATGTGGGTGTGGTTGTGGATGTCTTACAGACAATTCATATAATTCATCAGGCTCTACATCATATCTATAGGCTCGATATACTGGGAAGGTGAAGATTGGCCAGGCAGATGATGGTGGAAGGTACCGGTACAGGAAAAAAAAGCTGAATGAAATGAACTGTATTTTTAATATTTTTTTAAAAACCCTCCGGCATAGAAACCCTCCATGCTTCTGCCCATCGACTGTGCTTCACTGAGGCATGTGATGGGAGAGGCTTCTGCAGTGTCCCAAGGCAGCAGATCTTTCAGAGATGACAGGCCACAAGTTCCATTTTTATTATGATTTATTCGAGCCAGCCAGTTTTCTGTAATGGAAATTCATTTGAATCAACGTCTCTGTGCAGAGCCAGCGGAGAGCCACACCGGCCAACTGTGTGAGCCAGGCGGACGCATGGGAAACCGGATCCATTTGCCAAACTGAACCTTTCCTCCTTTTTTTCCTCTCGCCTTGCTTAATGCAAACAGCCACTGTTTATTGGAATCTGTGAATAAACAAATACACCAAAGAAATAACAAACCATTTTGTCTTTATTGTTATTAACTATTACTTCTATCATTTACTTATTTAAATAGTATATGGTCACATGACCAAATGGTAATGACCACAATCAATCTCAAAACCTTTTTATTCTGACAACTTGGTGAAAAAAAGGAGAAACAGAGATAGGACACTTTATTCAAGGATACATTGTTCACTTGCCATAAAATGCATTGACTTTACTGTTCTTAGAAAGGATGGTAAAAAGCTGATTATTTCAGGACATTATAGGTTGACAGAATGAAAGGTTAGCTAAAGAGCCTCTCCAGGGAGCGCATGCTACTGAAGGGGACGTCTTGTAGCTTTCTTCCGGGGACTTTTGACGACAGCCCTGTCGAAATGACTAGATGAATGTGTATTTAATGTTGTTTACAACACTACGAGGATAAATATACTCTGGGTGGTGAGTAAAAAAGAGATTGACATGAAGTATATTTTTACGTTTAGTTTTACATTCAGTTTTGGAAAACCATTTAGAATAAAACCATGGTTCACTGTTCGTACTTTAAAACATGTACCCCTTTATTTGCTTGTATTTCTTAATGCTGAAAAAGAGGTGTTGAGAGACTGTGATTGAAACTTAATATCCTTGTTCCTCTTATTAATATTCTTCTCATTATCATGCAGTGACTCCCAGCTCTGAGCCCTCTCTGTTTATGCGTCAGGCCGAGCTCCATGTTTGGCATTGGCAGCATGGAGACATCAGAGCCCTGAGACAAGCCAGGAAATGTCAAGTGACAAAATGTGAACTCTAGGCAGCATAAAGAGGCACAGCCGTCTGCACAGCCATTTTGTATACATGTGACATCACAATGTCAGGCAGATCATCTATTATTCAAAAGGCTGTGTGTGTGTGTATGTGTGTGTGTGTGTGTGTGTGTGTGTGTGTGTGTGTGTGTGTGTGTGTGTGGCACAAAAGACAAAGAGGTACAACAAGGGAGACAGAGAGTAAGATGACATCGAAATGTGTGGAGAATACATTCTGGACAGCTTCCAGAAGTTTCTGAAGGGCATTTTTTTCTATTTGCCCTAAAAAGCAATTTATAACCAGACATGCTGTCTTCTGACGTCACATTGTAAGGTGCGCACATGTGTGTGTGTGTGTGTGTGTGTGTGTGTGTGTGTGTGTGTGTGTGTGTGTGTGTGTGTGTGTGGCTACTGAGAGTAGGCATCATCTGGCAGCTGGGCTGGGAAGTCCACTGTCATGTTCTTGACTTGGATGTCAATCTCACTGAGGTATGTGTGTGTGTTTGGCTGTGTGTGTGTGTGTGTGTGTGTGTGTGTGTGTGTGTGTGTGTGTGTGTGTGTGTGTGTGTGTGTGTATGGGGGGCATTTCATGCCAGCGAACTATACTAAAACGCCTAAACCGCGTCGCCTACGTCTGCATAAAGACTGAAAAAGACGCGTGCGTACAGGCACGCGTATTGCGAGTACACCAAAACTGAAGGGGTGACGGGTGATAAGTGTCATGCCACGTGCGAACGCAGCGGACGCCTGTGTGGACGCTCGTCTCAATGTACAAATAACCCAGACAAAAAAAACCCGGAAAAAACGGTCTGTTTATTGTTTTTTGTTTAAAATGTAATAACGAAATATCAAACTGACAAAAGCTAGGCCAACATGCAAGAGCGTCAGTTTGGTTTTAGAAGTGGTGGGGACCAGCCGGGCTGGAGTGGGAACAGAATTCGGCGCGATTGTCAAAGGGGGGGGGGGGGGGGGCGATTGTCAACGGAGGGGGGGGGGGGCGATTGTCAACGGAGGGGGGGGGGGGGCGATTGTCAACGGGGGGGGGGGGGGGGGGACCCAGCACCGGACCCGCATCGAGCCGCGGACCCAGCACCGGACCCGCAGCCGCGGACCCGAGGGGGATCGTAGCGCACCCCAGGTCTACGACCGACGTATTATGATAGTCCTGGACCGGCCCAAAAATCTGGACCGGCCCAAAAATAATACACAAAATAAAAAATACAAAATAAAAATTTTAAAAAATGACGGCCGGCCGGCTCGGCCTGAAATCGTCCGGCCGTTCGGGAAATCTCCCGAACCTCCTATGGCCGCCCGTCCCTAAACTGTCACATCGTCTCTCTTGGTAATACATGGACTGCTTGAATTGTGAAGCGAAGCAGCTGTTAAACTCAAAATTCGTCATCATAAAGTATATTTGTACATTGAGACGAGCGTGCGCACAGGCGTCCGCTGCGTTAACGCGCGGCACGGCACGAATGACCCGTCGCTATTGGATTTCCACAAACACTACACAGCGTGTGCTGTACGCTCGTGTAGAATTGTACTTAACAGTCACGCGTGGTATTCACGTCACGTATTTGAGGCGTAGTTCACCCGTCACGCACACGTCACGTAGGCGTATGCGCAACAACGCGTGTGCAGCGTCTGCGTGACGCCTACGTCACGCTCGTCTGTCCATTGAAAGTGAATGGAATTTACACGCGCACGTTAGAGGTTTGATGTCATCGCATAGGCGCTGTACACGCGTTTTAGTATAGTTCGCTGGCATGAAATGCCCCCCATAGTGTGTGTGTGTGTGTGTGCGCGCGTGCGTGCGTGCGTGTGTGTGCATGTGTGCTATGATACTTCTATTTGGCAGGTGAGGACATCAGAGTTATTTTCCACTTTTCACCAGAGTTTACTCGCTAGCTGACAAATACTGCAGACACAATACTCACTTCCATTGTTTTAAAGTTGCAATCAAACGTTCCTGGAGTACTGCACATATTTTGTCCCCAGGGCTAATCCCCAGTCCCGCTTTACTTAATATGTTTAGACAAAACAAACAGTCTCGTGGATCTGCCTTAACTTTGGTTTCAGGAGTAAACGTGTATAATTGGTGGGTGTGATGGAGAGGCAGTGTTTCCCAGCTGATGTGTTTTCCTCACCTGCACTACAAAGTGAATTTTATGCTCTGTACACCAATAATACCTAGCTGTCTTTCTGACAGTTTATACGGTTTAAGAGTTGAAGGATATGAAAAGCAAACGATAGAGGAACATGAATAAAACATTGACATTTGAAAAACATATAGATAAGCTGCTTATGTTTTATGTAAATATGCAAAACAAATATCATTCGGGGGTATATACGTAAACGGAAGCCCCTGTAAGACTTGGCGGGGCGTGGATATTGCTCTGAGAATGAAAAATCTCATTAGTTTGATATCAAATAAAAGACAGACATCTTGAGGGAACCACTCTGACACTGCAGCAAGGGAGCGTGTGTGCCGCATTTATCTTTAAAGTTAAGATATTATTTACAGAGCAAATTTGTGGTTATTTTCACAGTGGTTTTCAAATTGAAAGGGTGCATACAGTGCGAGTAAATTGTGATACCTGAAATGGGGTTTCTGCGTCATTTGTTTATATGGGTTCAATATTTTTCAAAAAGATTTTCAATCAACAAACAGCATTTTGGTATTTGCCGATTTCCATAAAGATAATGAAGCCCTGTATGGCATTAGAGAGGGAGCTCAGTCAAACTTCTTTGTGACGTGTTTGTTTGTTCTGTTTGTATAAAGGTGCTTTTAGCAACCTTGCTGTATGTCTTTATTTACTAACATCTTTGTATGTTTTTTGTATGTGCAATGTTTGTCTTTTACAGCTGCAGCATGGGTGAAATCCCAAGCCTTGAATCTTCACAACAACTGCATCACCTCAACTGCCGTATGTTTGCCTATGAAGATATAATTGCTGAAACGTTATTGCAGATGAGTGTTTGACTTTGACGACCTACATAAACGGTGTCAGCCATCAGCATATCCATGGTACTTATTCAACTCATCCCACCGTGGACCAATCATACGATCAAACAAGATGCACATTATTCTATCATTGTTTTTTTATGACACACACACGCACACACAATCATCATTATGAATTGCATTTGCATGATGTATATTTGTGTGTTTAATCGTCAGCTCGCCCGCGTCTGGAACGCACTTTGTCATCAGATGGATGACAAAACCCATTTCACACAAGGCTCGTAATGGGGTGAACTGTGGCGGTTAATCCATACAAAAACATTTACACAACACACGGCCATGTAAATTAGCAGATGCGAATTGATAATTATGTCAAGTGGTGATCAAAGGAACATCAGTGTCTCTATCTGGGAATGTGTTTCACGAGACGTAGCGACATTGTTGGTGAACAAAGGCTCAATTACTCATGTCACCAACTTCACCCTGCAATCACAGCGTGTGCGTACACTAATATGCCCCCTTCATTGTGTTGGTTGGGTGGGATCAGCATGAACTATTCAACAATGGACAATGTGTGGGCAATAATCAATTTCTAGGTAATCACACACAAACACATGGGCACACACAAGTGTGTGCGCGCATATATACACACACACACAAAACTGTTCGCTCACACACATGCACGCACACATACACACACACACACACACACACACACACACTTGCACATACGCACACACACACACACACGCATGCACACACACACAGTTCAGTGTTGTATGTGTTTTGGATCATCGATCACCTAATAACCTCAGTGTTCATGACAATGTTTCTTTCTCAGGGCTATTCCCACAAGCTTGAGTGCTTGAAAAATGGATTAAAAATATGTTTTCTGCCATTATTTGCAGCTTTATTGAAAACTCCCATGCTGTCAATAAACAATACAATAATTTTGAGTGAGTTTCAAAATAAACCTCAGTGTAATTATCCTCATGATCTTCACAAGTATTACCTTCTTGACCGCCGATATAACCATCATCGACAACACCACATAACAAAAAGATCATCACTGTCATTTCTTCATCATCCATGCATCATCATCATCATCATCATCATCATCATCATAACCCCCGCCCCATCAACAACATCAACATCAACATCAAAACATGATACATAACAGCACTATAACCTGCCTAGCTGTCGTCCTCATAGCTCAAAAACAAAACAGTAGCATCCTCATCATCATCTTCTACCTCATCGTCACCGTCGCCATCATGGAGACTGTGGAGCGACCGAGCGCCACAGTTGCCTCATCAGCACCCATGAAAAAAGCCCCAAAATGGGGACAGGGAGGGGGGGGCATGTTGTCACAGGTCCCATGATGGATCCAGAGGGCCATGCTGAATGTTGATCAAGGTGAGCCATAGCGGAGGCCTTGGCATGTCAGGGACCCGCCAGCCTCCCCAGGCAATCTCCTCGGGTCTGGAGATGGAACGAGCGGCGCCACTCCGAAATCCATCACGCGCCACCTACCTACGTACCGCCGCCTTGATAGAGAGGAGCGACTGTCCCCGTGGCAACGTGCCGCATGACTGATACGGGATTGCGGCGCTCATGGCGCCGTTTCGGCAGGGAAAAATAATGAATGCCCACTTGTTTCCTCAAGCGCAAGAGAGACTGTGCTGTTGAAGCAGTGACAATCGATGCATCTAGTGAACACATCAAGGGTGGATTTGTTGAATCCAATCTGATATTTTGGATCAGTATTGGAAGTATTTATTTTAAGAGAGAGAGATTTAAAGCCCCAGTTCGCCATGTGTCAGCGCTTGTACCAAGTGTCCTCTGGTACATACTGATACATGAAATTAATGAAACTTGCTGGGACCAGCCTCCTCATAATTGGAATCATAATCGTTCTCATTAGGGAACGATTTAGTCTGATTTATTTGTTGTTAGAACTGGTTGAGTGACTCCAACGCGTCAAGATCAAGATCTGTGTCACAGGTTGGGCACTAATAACCACATGATTTGTAATGCCTAGCATTTATTAGTCAATCATTTAGTTTTGCATGGTATTGCAGTAGATGTTTTGTATATAACACATCGTATTCAACAATGCCTCATATCTGTGGCTCTGAAATTCAGAAGAGTACATTTCAGATTATCTGTTAAAAAAAAAAGCCCCATTATTTTAGACTTCTTGCATAGCCCCTGCATGTATTGTTGTAGGTCACTGATCTGGATATGCGTGATGCAGTTACTGCTAGGAATTGCACCATGTTACATGCCTTACGCTTTTCTATTGCAATTTGGAGCCAGAATGTTCTTTGGGCCTTGAAACATAGACGACTATTGTTTATGCTGTTGCTTACAAGGCCAGCGCTGTCAATGAATGCTGGAAATCTGCAGGAGACGCTGCACTGTCTTGTTGTGAATAATATGTAGCGTGTCTACAGGATGTTGAATATGTGTACAGATGGAGCACACAGCGATCAAAGCTTGGAAGGAACCATCAGAGGATGGCGTGCAGGGAGGGCGGAGAATCCCAAATGAAGTGTTACGTGAGAGAGCTTTTTTAGTTGTTTTTTTTTTGGGGGGGGGGGGGGGGGGGGTGAATAGAGCTTGTTGATGGGGATTGTAGAAAATAAAGAATGGCCCCAATGCACT
Organism: Merluccius polli; assembly: GCA_030340625.1. Taxonomy (NCBI): domain Eukaryota; kingdom Metazoa; phylum Chordata; class Actinopteri; order Gadiformes; family Merlucciidae; genus Merluccius; species Merluccius polli. The sequence continues at coordinate 224,898 of JAOPHQ010005138.1, forward strand.
GAATGGATTACAGTTGGACAGGGTTTACATAAAATTACATGAAATAATGCAAACCTCTGACCTATGCGAATTAATGTACTGATGACTCTAAAACACTGCCAGGTTTTACTTCCAGTCATAACTCATTGAATGATTTGCTTCTAAATTTCCCAGGTGAATGGGCAAACAAGCATCAATCTCCACCAAGAAAACAAAAGATCCAGCTTCAATATTTGCTAGATTTGAGGGGGGGGGGGGGGGGGCTGTCTGGGGGTAGGGTGTAGGGATGGGGGGGGGGCGGGCTAAGGCGAAGGTGGGGAGCTGGTGAAGTCAAGGTTGAAGTTGTCAATAGAGTCAGGTCACAGCATTGTTTAGGGGGCAAGAGGAGGCCCGCAGCCAGAAATAGCACCAGGGTCCAAACCATTGTGATGGAAGTGGTCTCTGTTTCCCCCGTGGGTCGTGGGGACCGATAGAGATCTAAGCTCGCATTGCCTTGATAAAGATCACACATCGACTGCCTCCCTCGGGATTTAATTGAAGTCAAGCCAAGTCACAACATCTTAGATCTAAAAGATGACCCGAGCCACACTCCCATCTTTCATTCTCTCTCTCCTTTTCTAATCAGCGGGTCTTCCCTCGCCCATACATTTCAGGGGTTTTTTTTCTGAATACGCAATGACCATGAAATGAGTTTGAATGTCAAGCTATGGTTCCTGCTAACTGCTTAGCTGACGGACTGGTCTTCTCCTATTGGTTTGAAATGGTTGGATGGAACATTTTGCAATGTTTGTGTAGCATATACTGGCTTTGGGCAAGTGTGTTTGGGATCAAATTTGAATCGATAAAATAAATAACGTGGCGCTACGCCCACATAACGTCGCAAAAAATAAAACATCATATGATTTCAAGGAACCGCAAGGCTTACTGTTGCATTTCCGTGCAAATATTTGATTGCCATGACACACTTTCCAGTGAAAGAGATTAGGCATGAATTATTCCTCATGAATATTTCATAACTTCTGGATTCATTGAGTGTCTACAGTAGTTCATATTCTAGCAGATGAACATGCTCCATCACCAGTAGACTTTGTCTTTCGCACGATACAAAACATTCAGCGTAGCTCTAATTTTTACTCACTGTTTCACTATTTTTTTCCCATTTTATTTCCCACCTCACCGCAGGGGTCACAGCACCTCAGTCTTAGCTCAGCCTCCGTTCTGATGCTTTAACCAACCCAAAGTCAAGCTATCAACATTGTCAAGTGCTGTGTGTGAGCTAACACACCCCTGACAGACGTGCTCAAGGGATTGCATTACCGCAGCCTTCAGCATTCAGTCCCCAAATCTTAATTACATGCGGCCTAAACCTGGCTCAGCCCTCTGCAGTAAAAAGGGGTTCCTCTCACTACGCGTCCTCACGTGACAGGACGCGGGCGCTGTCACCGCGGGACAAGCGGCGTCTTGATTGATGTGTCTCCCAGCATGGCGGTCCGTTCCACTGAGCTGCCCTGTGCGCCAGTAATGACATATGATGGAAGCCCCTGTCAGCCAGCCATGATCGGCAATGAAGATGGATCGTGTCCCGGATGGGAACTGATTTTTATGTTGAGTAAGAAAAAAAAAATCGGTGTTCAAGTATTTGTTTCATTATTACTGTAAAGCATGCGATATTTAAGCTTCTAAAATAGTATGTAAATAATTCATGCTGTCACTTGACAGGCTATAGAAGTCGACAGTCACATGAGCAAAAGACGTGGGATATTTCAAGATATAATTGTGAAAAGATCAGAGAGAATCAAGGATAATCTGAAGATTAATTCACCTGTCATGTCTTTAATATGCTTGTCAACGACAAGCTTTTAATATTTACAGGATTATTAACGTGTGTAGTCACTAATGGATTGCATCTATTCACTGCATGTCCCACGCCTGTCACTGTGACATATTTTTGGGCCATCACTTGCTGTGCTCATTGTGATATGCAGAACTTAACTCTTCGCCATTGCACCCCCGTCTACTCACTGCAAAGCATCATTTGACAATGGATTTACATTACATCACAATGCTGGAATTGAGCACTTTAAGTTTGATTGAAAACACGTCCATTCCCACTTTTCCCATCTACTCAAGCCAAGATATCGGCATCACACATGCTTGTATGGAACATAACAATTGTGTAGCCGCAATTGACAATTTGGGCTTACACATGACAATTGTGTTCTTATATTGCTGCCATTCGGGAGCACACAACCCAAGCTCTGTCTGGGAAATAAGAGAGATGTTAAATCCGGGTGAAATTAAATGCACCAAACCAAACTGTTGAAAAGGGGGGGGGGGGCTCAGGGGTCATGGAGTGAAAATTGTGTACTTCTATCTGGATGGCAGACATTCAGTAAGGATTTACAGCATGTACTACATCTCCCATAGAGAAACTAATGCCATCTGAATGGAAGGCTCTTTTTTTTGTAAAAATATTTTTTTTCTTGTATGGCAGGCACAGGGTGACTGGTGCACTTGGTTTGGCCTTGTCACCAGTCCCCCCCCCCCCCCCCCCCCCCCCCCCCCCCCCCCCCCCCCCCCCCCCCCCCCCCCCCCCCCCCCCCCCCCGCCCGCCCCCAGCTCGCTGCTGTTTGTCTCCTCACTAGAGCTGGGTGATTTTAATTTGTCAAAACTGTTTACCAGCAAGCCTCCAAGGCTATTACGACTATGTCATGAGGGAGCAGATAGGTAATGAAAAGCATACAAATAGCAGATGAAAAAGAATTGCAAAGATGGGGTAGAGGCCTGGATGGATAATGTAGGTGGAGGATCTTTCATGTAAAAAAGACCAAGCGTCAGTGATTTATTATTCCATCTTTTCTTGAGAATCAATTATGCTAAAATGCTAATCGGGGAGGGGGGTGTGTGTGTGTGTGTGTGTGTGTGTGTATGTGTGTGGGGTTTTTTTTTGGGGGGGGGGGGGGGTGGAGGGCATTTTGAATTGTCTATTTGCTATGAATAATTCAAATATTTATTGGGTGTGGGGGAAGACAGCTCAAACGAGTTTGCTGGCGATACAATGCATAACCAACACTGCTTAATTAGATAATGTCATATCAACCTCTCTCCCTCTCTCTTTCTCTCGCTCTCTCTCCCTTCCTCTCTTGCAAACACTTGCGTTAAAAACACACTACCCTTCCCTCCCCTCCTCTCTGGTTGTCTGCACACACACTTCACCTTTCCCAGGTTCAATAGCAATAACACACACACACACACATGCGCGCACACACACTACATCCTGTACTGGCCTAATGCACCAGGCCCCCACCAACAGCTTCACAACAGGACAGCGCTAAGCAGGGATGAGAGGGGTAGGATGAGGAAAGAAGGAGAAGAAGAGAGGAGGAAGACAAAGATGAAGAGGAAGACAAAGATGAAGAGGAATAGAGAGATAGATAGGAGGAGGAAGAGAGAAAGATAAAGAGAAGGAGAAAGAGAGGAGGAGGAGGAGGAGGAGGAGGAGTGCAGCAAAAGATGAGGAGGGCCAGAAGGAGGCGGGGGGGTGTCACTGGCCAGATCTGTAATGAGGCCACCCAGACACTGGTGGGTGACAAGGACGCGTCTGCCTCTAGCAGTTGTCATTTGAGGTCCCGGGGAGCGGCCCGCTACACAGTCAGCCCACATTAATGTCACGCCGGCCCATCATGGGGAATTAATTACACACCTGTTAATGACGGCTACCTCTAATATCCATCTGGGCCTCCCCACCCCCTCTGAATGTGCTCGCCTCATCCGATAATGTCGCTGCCGCAATTGCTACATGTCATTATCCAACGCGGTAGCGTGTCCATGATCACTGGCCACCGGTACGCTGGGTAAAGCAACATATGGCGACTAGCTGGCGATTACTGCAATCCCCAACAGGGTGTACACACACAGCTACTGTACATGATTTCAGCACATACTTTATGACTCAGGATGGACTTGTGCATCTCTACCCTTTCAAATACCCCAACAGAGGTCATTTGGATTATGGTCATTACCAGACACTTCCTTAGAAATCTTAAACCATGTTTGTCTAGGCTTTAGCCTACATCATTGAGCATTATGTACTGCAGTTCATGTTGAAAGGGTGTGGAAAAAACAACCAAGACTTAAAAAATTGTGACTATTAGAAAAACACAATTATCAAGAGGTTGGTACGTACTTGGTACATATTACTTGTTCAGCACCAAAATCTTCCTCGTTGTGTTTGTCTGTGAGTCACAGCAAGCATAGCATTTACACTGTCAGTGTGAACAAGGCCTAATAAGGCAAAACACAATGTGCTTGATGTGTATTTCATATACTCGTGCTGGAGTGCGGTATAAGTGGTGTGGACCAACAATGGTGATGTTTATTCTTGACACCAATGACAAGTGATATAAAAAAAAACCTTACATGTGTATTATGTTCCTTTAAACTACAGAAGACAAAGAAGACAACTACAATTTGCTGTCACGATACATTCGACCGCGAGACATGAAGTTTTATAACTAGGTTCGGGAACAAAGACCACGCCCCGAACTCATCTAATTTCCGCTCAAAAACATATTTAAGAACACCTTTTCCGTTCACTCCCTCCTTGACTAATTGTCTACATCGTCAGAATCGAAAGACATCGTCAGAACCGAAATTCGAAAACAATACCTAAAATCATAGAGAACGAAATAATACTCCACCCGTCAGACAGCAAACTGTTTGACGACATCCCAAGTCCTCTCCTTCACCTGTCATCCCTCCTCGTCAGCCAGCCCGAACCCGCTCAACCATCCACGCTGTCAGGCGCTCCCAGCCTCCGTCCACCGGCGGCTCCAACACCATCGGGCCTTCTCCCCCCCCCACAGCTCCAGGGGAAGATCTCGTGCCCGGCGTCCGACCGATACTCCTTCCTCCAGCTGCTCCGGGCGAAGCCTCCGCGACCCGGCCCCACCTCGCCGTTTCGCCGATCGTCCCTCGGCTCCAAACATCTCGGAGTGGACGGCTGTTCGCCTGAAGTGCGCCCTCACTCAGCAGAACATAACTTTCCACTCCACCGACAATAAGGCAAAACTGTTTCAACTCCTTACCGACTCCCAGCAGAGCAGCACCCCGCATCGCACAACTCCACGGTTCACAGCGTCGCGCCCGCGGCAGCGCCGATGACGTCATCACACACCCACCCCAGCCTCCCTCACCAGCCCTCCCAGAGGGCCAGGTCGTATCGAACACAGTTCCTGCATATCTTGCTCCTAATACATCTTCTTCCTTACCCCACACTTCCCAAACAACCTGAGCACACGCATCCCTCCATCCCAGCATCCTTTCTTCTTCTCTAATTCCTAACTTCCCTGTCCCTCCTGCTTTGGCTATAATTCCTACACCGATTGCCTCAGCCGCACAGAGTGTGCCCACCACAACGGCCCAAGGCAACATCGTCAGCCAAAACAAATACTTTCCTCCCGTCTCCTATCCTAGCATCCCTTATTCTTCTCTCATTCCTAACTTCCCTGTCCCACCTCATCCGGCTACCAACTTCAACTGCCTCAGCCGCACAGAGTGCGCCCACTACAACGGTCCTCGGCTACACTACCAGCCAAAACCCTCACTTTCCTCCTGTCTCTTCTTTTCCCCCTCCCCCAACCCTACCCCTACCCTCCCCATCACCCATATGTAACTTGTGTTCCTTGTCCTCCAACTAACGCACCTGCTTTTTCCACAGCTCCCCCCATAGCCGGATCCTGGATTTTCCCCACCTATCCCCCTACGCATAAAAACTTCACTCTAGCCACAGCATTGCCTCCAGTACGCCCAGTCGTTTCCTCTCGTCCATCTCCAGTGTCAGTCACTCTCCGACAACAGATTCTGGCTGGTAACTACGTTGATCTCGCCCATTTAATACATCCGTCCACTTGCAACCCTCATATCCCCAGAGAACTACAAACGGCACTCGGTCCAATCGAACTCAAGCAACCCCTGTCTACCCGCTCCAAAGAACTCACTGCAGTAGAGTTCACCCTCTCATTCTCCTTGTACCGTGACATCATTTGCTCATCTTTCCCCAACCACAGGCAAGAGCTGGATGACTACGTGTCTCTGGTCCTCGACCTGGCCTTGCGGTTTGGAGGTAACGGATTTTACAACTACCACATTCTCTTCGCTTCCCAAGCTGCCGGTCGCCTTCAGCAGTTCAACCAAGGAACTTACTGGGGCACGCTGGACACAGAGCTCTATTGGCGTGTCTTTTCAGCCCGTGCTTCGCTTAATTGCGATCAGTGCAGCGCCCCATCACATCCTACCACAACTTGCACCCTCACCGCTTCTTTGCCCCGAACCTCATACCAAACTAACCACAACCCTGCCGTTTTCCACAGCATGCCACCAACAGCCCCTCCTCCAACCATCACCCCTAAACCAGTCAACATCCAACCAATCGCCCTCGGCCCTCTTCCTAAAGGTGTCGACAAAAGAGGCAGACCAGTCCTATATCAGGGCGGGAGGATGGTCTGCAATAATTTCAACGACCTTGGTTGCAAAGTTTCAAGCTGTCGAAACGACAGCTTGAAACTTTGCAACCAAGGTCGTTGAAATTATTGCAGACCATCCTACCTGCTCTTTCTGCGGCGGAGCCCACGCCAGATCCACCTGTCCGCATAATCCCACCAAACACGGCCTGTGTAAGTATCTGAACACACCCATCAACATCAACGCTCTCACTGCTGCTTTAAAAAAATCACCCTGACCGCAAGTTTGTTAATTACCTCATCCAAGGATTCAAAAACCAATTTCACCCAGGTTTACAAGTCATACCAGATTCCTCTCACACATGCCACAACTTGCAGTCTGCCACCTCCCAGCCCGACATAGTCGACAAACTCTTGGACCAAGAAATTAAAGATAAATTCATGATCGGTCCATTCTCCAATCCACCGTTCAGTCCATTTAGAATCAGCCCAATCGGAGTCGCCACCAGGAAATATTCAGGGAAAAAGAGACTCATCATAGACCTCTCATCCCCCCACAGCTCCCCAGTCCCAAGCATCAACAGCTTAATCCCTAGTCCAGACTTTTCCATGCACTATGCAACAATAGATCACGCCATCTCCCTCATCAGTACAGCCGGCCAAGGAGCATGGTTGGCCAAAGCGGACATCACCAGCGCATTTAAAGTCCTTCCCATCCGCCCAGACTTCTGGCATCTCTTTGGCGTTCAGTGGAAGGGCGCATACTACTTCTCCGTGCGCCTCACCTTTGTTTGCAAAAGCAGCCCAAAAATATTTGATACATTATCCGAAGCACTCTGCTGGATCTTGTTGAACAAATACAGACTCCCCTACATCGTTCACCTCCTAGACGACTTCCTTACAGTCACGCCATCCTTTTCTCCCCCGTCACAAGGTCTCAGTACCCAGATCTCCGCTTTCAACGAGCTCGGAGTCCCTCTCTCCCCGGAGAAAACTGAGGGCCCCAGCACAGCCCTGGAATTCCTCGGCATTACACTCAACTCCGTTTCACTCCAAGCATCCCTGCCAACCGACAAAGTACACCGGATTTCTTTAATCATTTCAAATTTCCTCCTGGCTCACAAATGCACCAAACGTCAACTTCTCTCGCTGCTTGGCCACCTCAATTACGCAATCCGCATCATCCCTCAAGGCCGATCCTTTTTGTCACACCTACTTTCCATAGCCTCCTCCGTCGCATCTCTCCATGACAACGTCACACTAGATAACGCATGCAAAACTGAGCTCAAACTATGGCACCAGTTCCTCTCATCTTGGAACGGCATCTCGTTCTTTTATGACACACACATCACTTCGCCAGAAGACATCCAGCTACCCACCAACGCAGCTCCTTCCGTCGGCTTTGGCGGCTACTTTAGCGGCAAATGGTTTTCAGCCAAATGGCCGCCCGAGTTCTCATCGCTCTCCCCCTCCTCTGCCATCTACGAAATGTATCCAGTCATCATTGCAGCTATTCTTTGGGGCCACAAATGGTCAAAGAAAATCATCACCATCCACTCCAACAACAGCGCCGTCGTAGACATCATTAACAAGGGTCGTTCTCACTGCCTAGACATCATGCAGTTCGTCAGGAAGCTCACCCTAGTTTCAGCACAACACCAATTAATCATCCGAGCAGCTCACATCCCCAGCCAAAAAAAAAAAAAAAAACACAATCGCTGACGCACTCTCTCGCTTTTCATTACAGAAATTCAGACAGCTGGCACCAGCCTCCGACGCTTTCCCGACTCCAGTCCCACCGTTTTCAGCCACCATCTTCAATTGACTCCAGAGCTGCAAAACCTGGTTTCCATTTCCCAAGATGCCATTCTAAACAGCGTCGCTCCCCGTACACTTTCAGCATACATGACCGGATGGAATTGCTTTAAAACCTTCCATGCCTCCCATAATCTTCTGTTCCCTTCGCTCGATGTCTTGACACTGTCTAGCTTCATCTCATTCGCCCATTCTATCCTGAAGATCAAATCCACTACCATCCAAGCCTACATAAGCGGCATCAACTTTTTCACCAAACTATCCGCTGGGGCACCATGCCAAGCCACTTCCCATTCTCACATCACCATGTTAATCAAAGGTCTCCGCAAGACAGAACTTCATATTTCTCCAAAACGCTCGCCCCTAACCTCAGATCTCCTCATCCGATGCATCAGAACCCTCCGCTCAGGCTATTCATCCCAGTATGTCGACAAGGTCCTAGAATCCATGTTCCTACTAGCCTTCTTCGGCTTTCTACGCTGCTCCAAATTCACAGCTTCTACCTCCAAATACAATCCATCTTGCCACGCATCCATTTCCGACATTTCCATTCAGTCCACCGACACACTCATTTACCACCTTAAATGCAGCAAGACCATCCTTCTCCTGCTTATCTCACATACATTCGAAATGACATAAACGACATCAAAAATGCTCACACGGGCCTGTCTCGCTGAAGTTTCTTTGGGGGCTCTTCGAAGAGATAAGAGACGGTTCCCCCACTCAGCGTCTCAAAACCCACTCTGTTCCTCCTGATCATCCTGCCGAACTCCACATTCCATCCAACCACCCTACCAGCTTTTCTCCCTTTCTATCAACCCTCACCCGTCCTTCCTATACCCCCTCATCCCTCAACCCTCAACCCTTTCCCCCATCCCTCGACCCCTACCCCATCATCCCTTCATCCTTCCATCCCCTCCATCCCTCGACCCTTTCCCTCCCAGTATTCCATATACTGTATGTTCATAACATGTAAATAAATGTTTTCTTATTCCATACAGCCATTGGCGTGGTCTTTGTTACTGAACATGAGAAAGTGCCCTTAGCTCTAATAAAACCTAGAAACCACACATAACCAGTCAAACATAACATTTCTTTGACTAGGATTTAACAGGCTGGCGATAAAGAAAAAAAGCGATAGTGTTAATTAGACAGAGGACGGTGATTGCTTGAGCCGCTGCTCCGGCAGCCAATTGCGGGGCTGTAATCAGCTCACGTAAGTTGACACGATAATCCCATGGGGGCCACAGCATGAAAGCGGAGGCTAACTCCGCGTTGGCAGGGAGCGAGCCATGGATGTGATGGAAGGGAGACAGCGCGAGATCCCTCTGAAGTCCAAATCATTCACAGGCCCAGTATCGGAGGGCAGAGAGAGAGAGAGAGAGAGAGAGAGAGAGAGAGAGAGAGAGAGAGAGAGAGAGAGAGAGAGAGCAAACGAAAGTAATCTTGTGTCCATATAGCTGGGTTTGCATGGAATTGCTCATGTTGAGGAGCATGTGGAGCAGAGAGGAGGTGCAGGAGTTGTGAGGAGCAACCCATGTGACTGTAGACAGGAGCTGTGGTAGGCCTGCAGTACCCCATCTCCCCTGCCCCCCGTGTCAAGGGGTCTGGGGGGGGATGCTTGGGAACAGAGTGTTAGATGGTTTTCTAAAAATACAAAAATCCTCCGCTGAGATTCTGTGTGACTCACCTGTCGATGCTGTGATTTCTCGCCAGCAGAGAATGAGATGAGGTGTGACATGTGTAAGGTGGCAGAAAACACAGAAAAGACAGCTCTAGAAGCATACCATATTTTGTCGAGGCTAGCTTGATGATATACTGCTTGCTGGTGAACTCTTTTCTTAGTTAATAGAATACACTGCGTCTGTCTAGCATTTGAACCACCAGAGATTTAATGGCTGACTGGCAAATGTGTGTGTGTGTGTGTGTGGGGGGGGTGCATTTACTGTAATCCAAATAATGATTAACTTGGTTTTACATTCTGAATATGCTCAGCAGGTATCCCATCTGGTCTGGATCACACTGCATCAAAGTGTGTGTTCATGTGAGCCTATATGTGTGTGTGTGTGTGTGTCTTTATGTGTGTGTACGCATATGTGTGTGTGTGTGTGCGCGTATGCATATGCGTGTGTGTGAGTATGTGTGTGTGGACGTGTGAGTATATGTTTATCTATGTCTGTGTTTCCCTGTGTGTGTGTGTGTGTGTGTGTGTGTGTGTGTATGTGTGCGTCTGTATGTGTGCATATGTGTGTCTATGTGTGTGCATGTATGCTTGTTTGTCTGTGTGTGTTTGTCCGTGTGCATGCCAATTTATGTGCGTGTGTGTCAGTGTGTGTGTATCTGATCCATATGGGACACTGGACCACACAGACAGTCATCAGCGACATGCCGCACCTGACATTTGCAGCCGTGCACCATTACCAAAAAGGCCTCAACTTCCTCGGGTCTGACATTTAGGCACTGAGGGAGATATATCAGCCTTACATCGTCTAAATAGCCACCAACATCTTCCCAGGCCTGCGGGAAATGTTACGACAACAGAGATAGGCCACGGAGAGGCAGGGAATACAAAGTGAGTGGGGCGTGGGGGAGATCAAGACATTACAGTCATTACGGAGAGGGCTGTTTAGATAATGGTGTTTCACAGTGTTTCAGGGTAAACTTTGCAGTCATTTTGACTGCTACTAGTTAAAGTCAGAGGAAAACCAAACCCTAAAACAACATATTTTAGATCAAGAGTGATAAAAAGGGTGGTGGGTTACTGTGGCAGTTACCCCTACCACACGCCACCTTAGTGGCTTTTGCTGGGGCCCTCGACGCAGGACACAGGTAGATGTTGGTTGAAGAATGCGTTTATTGGAGACGGCAAGATGGTATTCGCCGAGCAGATGTAACATGCTGCCATGACAGTGTCTCCCTCCTGAGTGTGTGATGATAGCTGGTTTTTCCTGGGTGCCATGATTGCTCTGCACTACAGGTGTGCAGCCCCACCCAGCCCAGAGTCTAATCAGACCATCAACCACACACTCCACAATTACATAATGCTGTTGATTGATTGATCCTGGTCCAAATCTCGACTTAAATTCATAAAGTTTTAAATGGACTCATGGACTCAAATTGCTCTCTATGGGTTAAAAGCGTGCTATTGCATGAATTACCTGTTACTGGCCATTTTGGGTTACATAATGTCAATCAAACGTTCTGGCTACACCCCCCCCAAATGTCATTGGAGGAGGGGAGATGGTGAAAGCCTGAACAGCAATATAGCCCTGCCCATAAATGACAATAGTGTTTAAAATCTGATAGCGGGCAGGGACTAGATCGAAGGGGGGTTGGTTTTCCTTTAAAAAATGTAGGCCTGGTGACATTGGATAAAAAAATAAATAATGCGTGGCCACGCGTTATCTCGTGGCCACGCCTTATAAACTCGTGGCCACGAGATAGTTAATGCGTGGCCCCGCGATAGTAACGCGTGGGCACGAGATAATTATTGCAGTCATTTCCATGCAGAGACTGTTGATTGTTAACATGGACAAGTTTGAATTTATTTTATTTTATTTTAATATAGGAATGAATTACAATGACATACTTCAGTCACTTGCAGTTAGGCATGGAGTTATTCTTAGCAAGAGACACTTTGGGTAACCATCCTGCTACTGAAGATGAATTATCTCGTGCCCACACATTATCTCGTGGCAACAAGATAGTTAATGCGTGGCCACGAGATAGTAATGTGTGGCCACGCATTATTTTTTGTATCCAATGTCACCAAGGGGGCGCCGTACAACATGAATGGGCATAACAAAAGACCACTGTAGTGCCAAACAAACAAAAGGTTATAGAAACTATATAGATCAAATGACTTATATTATTCAAGCTAGTTGTTTAATTAATAGTAGTGATATTAACTATTATAATGTTATCATTATAATAATTGCCATTAATTAGCCAAATAAAGTATTTAGTTTGTACATAAACATTCATTACTCTCTTTAAACACGTGTCAACACATGTACAAAGTTATCATTTCTATTCGATTAGAATCGTCACAAAATACTTGTGGCAGATCATATGGGGATATAGACATATTCTTCCCCCAATATCAGTTCAGAGATGGGGTGGGGTCAAAAGAAAAAGCAGAACCATGGATGTCATGTTCAACAAACAGATGGAAACAGATTGAGAGAGCGAGAGAGAGAGAAAGAGAGTGAGAGAGCGAGAGAGAGAGAGAAGGAGGAAGTATAAGTGAAGTAGAGTGAGCGAGGAGTGAAGGAACTATCAAATGTGTTTCAGAAACCACGCCACCACCAGCACCACCAGGAGAGAGACGGTGCTTTGGAGAAGGCTGGCGTGACCTTTTCAGTATGCATCACCAGATTGCATCCCCCCCGTCCCACCCTCCCCCACCCACTAAACCAATCAGGATGGGGGAGACTTCCAGGTCAGTGTAACCACCTCAAAGTAAAAGGTCAGAGCCGTGGAGCAACCAAACCCTGGCGGTAGTGGTAACCCCACTGGGAAGTGGTGTATCTACATGGTTTAAATAGAGGGCGCTAGCCCACCTTGGGTTGGAGTCGGCTCTGATCAGCCTCACCGACCGGCTAGCTAGCTGGTCTTGCTGGCTGGGGGAGATGATGACCTTAACTCTGGTTCACCACATGCCAACAGGATCACTGGGGAATGAGGTCACCATGGAAACAGCAACACTGGGAAAAAAAAAACAAAAAACATGATTAAGTAGCCTATAATTAAGATAACACTGAGAAATCGCAATGGCCCAAATCGACACTTACCTTGGATCGACTTTGAAGAAAGCAAAACACAACTGGCTCAAAATGTGAAATACGAGCGGGGTTGGCTTGGCTTTCATTGAAGAGGTATACTGTAAGTACGTCAACAATAGGACAAGCCAGTTCTGACAGGAAGGCAGTTAGCAGCTCCACTGTGCATATCCCTGCTTTTGTGTTTGTCGTTCCCATTCCCCTTTACCACCTGTAGACTCAGTATAGGCAACTTCAGGCTCCCAGGAGGGATTTACATTGATTAGCTACTCTCTCTCTGCTGCTTTTAATATGCTGCTGAATATGCAGCATATAAAGATAAGAAAGACTGCAAAAGGAACGGTGTTTGTCAATAAACTGCTTCATAACCTTTCTGAGTGAAAGACTAACAGGAGTGTAAAACGCACAGCAAAATGTATGTTGTGAGGATGTTGTCAAGAATGGATGGAAAATGTTCAGGAGCGCAGTTTCAAAAGCCACAGTGGGCATGTATTTACAATAATAATAAATAAAATCTACCAAAAGATAGACAAATATTAAAATACAATTTGTCAGAAATGACTTTCACCAGTACAAAATGAATCAACTAACAATAACTTCTTCTTTGACTTCTCTCTCTCTCTCTCTCTCTCTCTCTGTCTGTCTGTCTGTCACTCCAGCAGCCATTTTTGATTCAGCTTACAAAGTGGATGCCCCGCCTTCTCTGGGCACATTGTCCAATTGGATCCTGGTTCTGTAAATGTCCTCAAACTAGTTGCACCTCAATCACTCATGAAGCATGATACAAATAATAACAAAACACAACTCATCATAACACAAACTCTTACAATTAGATTATGTATGCAATTATATATGCATGCATGGACACATTTACATTGAATTAAGCAAACAAATAGGCCTATCATAATAACAGAGAAATGCACACCTTTGTCTCAACACCTACTAGTGCGTAATTAGGGAACACAAACCCGGTGTCATGATCCGCTCCTGGTTTTCATCCCTACAGCCAGATCTGCCAGTACTTTTCTACTCACCTGCCGGCCACTCCCACCTCATCAGTTCAACCACCTTCGCCTGTGTTACCTCACCTGATTTATACCCACTCTGGTATTATTTTCACTCAGTCTCTGCCAGATTGTCTTTTGCAGCATGCTAAGCTTTCGCGCATTCATTGTTGGATTGCTTCCCCGGTTTCGACCCTGTCTGTCCCTGACCCTTCCTCGTCGTTCCTGCCCCAGTAACCTGATCAGCCTTCCATCCCTGACTCCTCTGCCTGCTCGCCCCGTCTGCTGAGAAGCCCCTGACTGCAGCCCGCAGACGGAGCCCACATGGAGGGGGCGGGCACTCAGTCCACATGGAGGGGGCGGGCACTCAGTCCACATGGAGGGGGCGGGCACTCAGTCCACATTGACGATTGAGCAGATTTCCGCTGCTCTTGTTAATGCAAGAGTAAACGGTAATACTATGTTAAGCTAGCGGGAGCCCACGCTGTTAATTAAATTATACAAACAGATGGGTGTCTTTCTTGCTGCGTACCATGGACCTATTATAAAGTTAAGCATAGCCTAAACGACTTGCAAATACATTTTCTCTTGTTTATTTTATTTTTTTCGCTTAGCTGTTCCACTCATGGACCTATTAAGGTTCCACTTAGAGTTCACGTTACAACCGATCGCCGTTGCTCCATGTTTAAATCACAGTGCCTTGTTCGTGACCTGTCTCAAATTCACAAACTGAAATAGTGCCCCCTAGTGATCTTTTTCTTTTTTACTCAGTATTAAGGCTACTCTCCTCGGACACATTACCAGAGCCCGTCTACGGAGAGCCTGTCCACTCCCTAAGTCCCATTGTACCGAATTTTGGTTGCAGTTCCACCAGAGCTCCACTGGGGGCGATCGCCCATGAGTGCAGAATGAATGGGAGCAGATGGAGCTAGACGGCTAAATTTGTCTCTTTCACCTGATTCTCATTGAGAAATCTCAGATTTGATTGTAGTTTTTACAAGTTCAACGTGGGTTATAGATCGAAAGTTGAATGAACGAGTACTTATGTCCTTTCGATTTCTTACAGGACGAGTTGTTGTTGCCCATAACACGCTAGCATTCTGCTAATGAACGCTGATTGGTCAGTGAAGGACTGATTACGACCAGAGATCCTGCTTGATGGCATCTTGTCATCCGAAGCGGGACCAGAATGTTAAGGTGGACCTTTTCGCCCAAGTTCTTTTTTTTTTTAACACAGCAACTTTTTTTGGTTGCTGGCACTTTTATCTGCGTATCGTTATGTATGTACTGCTGTGTTGTCGATGCCTTGAGGGAAAGGGAGAGGCTTGCCGTAAAGCAGTATCTCTGGTCGTAAGATGTGTATGACGTCATTGACATTTTAAAATACTTTTTTAAAGCAAATAAGTGACTCTAAAAAATCTAACACCCAGCAATGTGTAATTTCTTTGCATCCCCTTTCGAAAGCAACATTCAAATTACTAGACAAAAAATTATATCCTGAGAAAAGTGGAGTTTGAGGGGTATAGCTCCATAGACCGCCATTCATTCTGCACTCGTCCTGTGAGCGCCCTCACATGGAAACAGAGGGGAACTGCAACAGTTCAGAACCCGGAAGTAAACCGAGAGTGGAACTTCTCTCCTTATTAGACATTCTCTGACATTACTCTGAAGCCCCGGTGATGGTCTGGAAGTGTGGATTAATAAATAAAATAATGTGAGCGCGGTACAGCGGACCTGAACTGGATATGATGAGACCTGTTTCGCAGAATGCGGAAGTATGTTGCGCATAACCCCTATTTCAGATCAGAAACGAAAGAAGAAAGATGCTGTTTGACCAGTCCTCAATGTGGACTGAGTGCCCGCCCCCTCCATGTGGGCTCCGTCTGCGGGCTGCAGTCAGGGGTACTTGCGTCTGCTTGTCTGTCTCCTGGGGCCTCATGTACGAAGGTTGCGTACGCACAAAAACGTGGCGTACGCAAAAAAACGTGGCGTTCCACGCTCACGTTCAGATGTATGAAACGTGAAATGACCGTGGAAATGTGCGGTGCCTCACGTCAACTTCATGGCTGGCGTACGCACGTTTCTACAGCTATTGTTCCTTTGGCGACACTTATAGGTGACGCTGGGAAACTGTTAATAATGTCAAAAACAATTAGTCATCAGAGTGATGTGCACGTCAGAGACACACTTATGAACAACTAACACACCCACCGTGTTTGCAATTATACGGGTGGATATAAACGCATGCGCAATGTGATGAAGAAAACGGTATTACCGATGGCAGCGTTAGCGTTGTTAGAGGACCTTGCAAATGGTGCAATCCGACGTGAGCGAGTATTTAGGGAACGCGAGGATTTACTTGCAAACGATGACAATTGGCTCATAAGCCGATTTCGAATGTGCGACAAAGTATCTCGACGGGAAAAATGAATGGGATTTTTACTTCCGGCACCGCACTGTTGCGCTCTAGACATATATACATAGACGCCTCATAGACTGACGCTGCCCGTTAGAGCTGACGTAGCAGCGCGGCCGCCATCTTGGATGGGTCCCCAGTGCGCCCCCAGTGCATTCATTTCTATGGAGGAAGGTGTATCCCCAACTACAATAATAAGCATAACTCCCCGAATTTTTACCAGATTTTCACACGGTTTGGTTTGTTACAAATGGCAGAGATTTATTTATGATACAGGACGAATTAATATATATATATATATATATATATATATATATATTTTTTTTTTTAAATAATAAGAATTATTGTTCAATCTTACTTGTGAAAGGTAATCCCACGCGATCTGGTGTCAATACTGCGCCGTAAGCTGCACAAAATACTGCATAGCTTGCTCTCCCGTTGACTCCTATGCTAGACTAGAGTGAGGAGACCCAACCAATATGGCGGCGACGCTGGGTTACGTTCCAGCACGTCATGAGGCGTCTATGTATATACCGGTATGTCTATGGTATATACGACTCGTCAACTCGTCTGAACTCAGAGGACCCCGAGTTCAGTAACAAAGATGGCTACTCCGAACTGGCTAGAGACTCTCCATGTTGCTATGACAACAATGCCGATTCTTGAGCAGAAAGCAGAGCAGTAGCCTAACGTTATCAAAACCGAATATTCAGATATCAAACTGTAATGAAAGATGTGAAATCCGCGGTGGGTGCACCGTAAACGAGATAATCACTATAAACGTTACGAAACGTCCAAACTGCCTATTGCAACGAAGCACATTGTGAAATCTTGGGTAATTTCTCTGTGATCAATGTGTCTATATTTAATTAACGTTTAAACACAGAATGATACTGTTTCTCAAGCATATTAAAGTCGCGTCCATCTTTTTTCCGACTCGTCTTGTTGTGTGCCAAATAGAACGCCAAAACCCGGGGTCACTCGTTTTCCGAGACGGATGTGACGTCACACCCGAGCTGCAAGTCGCGATCACGAGAAAAATGGAACGCACCATAACTGCCGACTGAAGAACGCAGCGCAGCCCACAGTTTATATAGCCATGGTGGTCTCGTGCCTTTAATACTTAATAATAATAATAAAAATTAATAATAATAATAATGCTTAAAATTGAATGGGGGGTGTCTGTAAAAATGCAAAATAAAGTCCATACATATAAAATAACACATTTAAGTAAGTGGCAATAATATATAAATATCCTCTGTGCCACACTTGCTTGTTTTATCTGATCGGATAAAGAGGTGAATCTCAGGTCCAGGGCCTATTTACATTGATTTGCATATTTAAATGGGGGCGTGGACAGGGAGGAGTTTGCCACCTCTGCATGTGCGCTCAATTCCACGTTGATTGGGATGTACAAAAGAAACACGCTTGGATCCATGCGTACGCACACTTTCATACATCTGAATTTATTTACATTGTGACAGTTTCTGGGTTTTGGCGTACGCCAAGTTTCAGTAGGAAATCCACGCAAGTCTTTGTACATGCTGAAATCCCTCCCCGGAGGTTTTTGCAACACTGTGTCCAATAAACTGTTCAACTGTTCCAACTCTGGTCTCAGTCGGTGCTGTTCTTGGGTCCTACTTCCCAACCAGTACACCCGGCCAGCAGTAGTAAACTGTCAAAATGTGTCTGTAAAGTTTTCAAATAAACAGTGAAATCATAACGAAACAAGGCATAACTCCGCCCCTTGCAGTTTTTGGTTTCCTGCAGGCTCTGTGCCACCAAGTTCTGCTATAACATCGTAGGACTGCTGGATCTGAGATCAGGAAGCACCAAAATAAAGTGTTATGTTAATATGTATGCATTATTATTTTTAGTTGGTAGTTGTTTGTAGTTTTTCATGTAAGCTCCAGTATTTCCTGTGTGCTGTGTGCAAAACGTCGGTTTGCCCACATTATTATTTTTTGTTTTTTCATGTTCATCTGTTGCCAGGAGCTCTTTGTCAGTGTACTGAAGCACACAACCCCACCTACTTCTAACAGCATGCGGGAAATATGGGACAACTAATATTATGAGTCACCTTGATTTAAAAAATGGACTGTGTGTGTGTGTGTGTGTGTGAGAAATACCCTGTTGGCTACTGTCCTCAATTTTTCTCTCGAGTTTAGTGGATCAGTACAACTCATGGATCAAAACACTATTTGACCAATGCATTTGACAAATACATGTTACTGTTTTTTCCAACACTTTCTTGACTTACAACGTACCCACTCATGATGATCACTTTGTGGCTTGTGAATTGCCTGTACTTCTTGTTCTCTATTACATTTTTTATTTACTCACGATGAAATGGGGTTTGAAGTTTGACATTAAATGACTGAATTGCATGATGGGAAATGTTATCTTCCCTTAACGCTTGCTATCAAATGGAGTCATTCTGCCATGATGTCCTGTTCACAAACATACGTTTCTTCTTTTTTTATTGTTGTATTCCATACACATTCTTGTGTCAAACTGCAGTGGACACATGTTTGCAGACTGCTGCCAATTACAAAAAAGTTATGAGCTTTTTTGTAACATTTTAGAGTATTTTAGACATTTGCTTTCCTTTTGTTGTTCAAAAAGATCAAGGATTTTTGATGATCAATGGATTGAATGATCAAAGATCACTGAACATTTGAATCTTACCATATACATTACCTGTAGGCCTACTTCTGTACATACATAGCTATTTGCCACTCTCATACACCTCTGTGATCTTAACCGTTAACCTTGATATTTGGACATTGTATATTTGGATTTACACTTTCATTACCTCTAATGTGTGGCCCTTCTGTTAACTAGTGTACATTTTTATTTATGATACCTACCATTACCTGCATGTCACATTTCTGTCTGTACATATGGCTATTGCTTCTTACTGATACTCTTCTTCAATTGTATTTGTTTATATTGGTTATTTGTATATTTTGTATTGTATTTTGCATATTTATATATATTTGCTCTTTTCCTACTTTGTACTGCAACTGCTGCACAATAATTTCCCTCGGGATGAATAAAGTAATATTCTACTTTATCTTGTGATGAGCCCCATTAAATACCATGTGCACACCCAGTTGCACACTGTTATTTGCCACTGTCATATATGTACATAATATTACAATGGCAAATAACAGCATGTGTGAGTACTGCATAGACTCCATGTCAAAAAACGATGCAGCGGCGCTCTTAGCTTTAACGCCGGGGCTGGTCGGGCCGGTGAGGGGGGACGCCCGCGCCCTTCATCCCAGCGGGTGGCCCCGCGCTGATAGCATTCATCAAAGGAAGCCTACCTCGCCGAAATGAAAGTGAAACCATTCAATTGCCGCCTGCTGGGGGGAACATGCAGCTGAAGAGGAGGAGAGAGGGAGAGGAGGAGGAGGGTGAGGAACAGAGAGCTGAATGCACCCTTTGAGGAAGAGAAGGAAGGAAGCTTTGTCTGCGCTGTGGCTGTGATGAGGCGGGTTCGGCGCTTGAAGCCGGTGCGAAGCGGCGCCAGTGGAACACGTTCGCAGGTTGTTAATACCCGACGACTTTCTTGGGGAGAAAGAAATGCACCAATTAGTGTCTAAGCCATAAACCCTTAAATCACTATTAACACAACGCTTAGTTAGTCACTTAACCCATCCCACACACACACACACACACACACACACACCTAATTCCCACCCCCCCCCCCCCCCCCCCCCCCCTTTACTGGACCTCAGTGCCGAGCCCTGTGGGGTGGGGGTGTGTAATGACTTCACCTCTCTCCTGTCCCCCCCTCCAGCTGGACCCCCTGCATACGGGCTCCTGTTGTTCTTACTTCAAAGTCAATCTGAACGCAGGAGGAAGGGTCAAAAAGCTTTGGAGACTGAGTAGCTTGACCCCATCTGCAGCTCCCCCCACCCCCCACTCCCCCATGCCCCCCTCTTCTCCCCTCTCAGCATGGCATCATCGATTATCTATACTGGTTGGCCGCGTGGACCCAAGACCGGAGATCACAGCAGTGATATCAGAGGAGCCACAGAGGAAAGCAGGAGTCCACAGAGCAGCTCACTTCATCCCTTATATCTACCTCTAGAAATGAGTTGTGGTGTTGTATAGCCAGCAAACAATACAGATATAGCAGAGTTACTTGTGAGGATAGCTTGAAAGAAAGAAAGAATCCAAGATGAATGGTTTTGCATTTCAGTGGAAAAAAACACGTTTGAATAGATGTCACTGAAAAAGCTTCTCTTTTAATCATGGAGGGGGATTGCAATCAGTGTGGTAACCTGATAAATAACCAAATACATAAGAACACTAACTACAGTAGTGATGAATAACAGCAACCAGGCAACAACACAGCTTCAAGTTTAAGAAATGAACAAAGGAGCTTCAGGAATTTAAATACTCACACTAAAATAATCAGGACAGGTGAAACTATCGCTGCAAGAGGAATGCTAGTCAAGAACAACTCTTGGAACAAACCTGGAGTATGGTGTAATATAATTAACACAGCACTGCAACGATCTGCTGCAAAATAACCCCTGAAACAACCAAATGAAACTAAATAAGAGTTTTATGGACAGTTGGCTAGAAGTGTACCTCTGCAGCCGCCCCCAGGCCCTAATGGTGAGGAGCGCACGCTAATTTCCTTCTCCTGGATATTTAATCACCCCATCAATCTCACCGGAGAGAGACTCTCCTTAACCTCACTCTCTCGGCCAGAGCATCTACACACACACACACACACACATGCACACACACACACACACACACACAAACACACGCACGCACGCACACAAACAATCTCCCATCACGCAAGCGCCAGGGAGGAGGCGTGGAGAGGGGGAGGCGGAGAGGTAGAAGAGAAGAAGGACAGGAAAAAGATGTGGGTGCTGAGGAGGAGTGGGCGTTTAATCTACTGGTTCAATTCCTGCCAATGGGCCGTTGCTCCCCATCTCTGGCAGAAAGGGGACAAATGAAGCATGTAGCCCCCCAAACACCCAGACCAAATCACATTTTCTCAAAGCTGCCCACTCTCCCTTTCTCCCTCCCCTCTCTCTCTCTCTCTATCTCTCTCGTTCTCGTTCTCTCTCTCTCTCTCTCTCTCTCTCTCTCTCTCTCTCTCTCTCTCTCTCTCTCCATGTATCCATCTTGTGCTGCCTTTTGCTATGCCACCGCTCCTACGCTCCACACCTCTTTTTCCTCACCTGCTGACTAACTTCCGCCACGCTCCCCTTGTAGTGCCCACCACATCTCCTCCAGAACCCCCATAAAAATGGCAGCCTTTGAAACCGACGCCGATTCGAGGAACTAACAACCTATGAAAAGATCCAAGATCCAACATTGCAGTCTTTTTGTGGTTGGTTGGTGTGTGTGTGTGTGTGTGTGTGTGTGTGTGTGTGTGTGTGTGTGTGTGTGTGTGTGTGTGTGTGTGTGTGTGTGTGTGTGTGTGTGTGTGTGTGTGTGTGTGTGTGTGTGTGAAGTGGATGTGGAACGCTTGATCTTTTACTACAAAAACGGAACGGCAGAAAAACACAAAGTCAGACTCTTCAGCCATGTCCACTATCCGCAATCCACTTTGCTCTTCAAAGCATTTCTTCATGGTATAATGTTTGCAAGAGGGATTTAATTCATGAGAATTGGTTAGGCATTTAATAAACATACACATAAAGTTAACATTACACTCAATTTGCTAAATGGAAAAACTCAAAAAACAAAAATATCAATATAAGATTCCCCATCAGACCATAATACCTACTGTATCATTAAGAATATTAAACCATTTTCCATATTATCATGTCACTAAGACACACACACACACACACACACACACACACACACACACAAAGAGACACAAATTAAATTAAATTAACAAAACAAACATGTATGCAGAATCCACTTCATGTTTTAATAGCTGATTTAGACAAAGCACCAGAGTATACAACATCGCACCACAAGTTCCCCCTATTGCACCTGCAGCTATCACGAAATTAGACTTACAAATCACCTTAAACGGCTCAGTCATTTAGCATTTCCTAGTAGGAATCATTGTGTTTACCGAAAGCAAATGGATAGATGACGCATAGTTGGCCGTGATCAAACGTGTTTGTTTTTAATGAATACTGTTGCAGTTAAGTTTGTTTTTTTAGCTGTCATCCATTTCAATCACACATGACTCACACATATCATGTTCAAAAGATCTACCAAACACAAGCACTTGTGCAAACATAATTGTATATATATATTTTAAAATATTTTGTGTATATATATATATATATATATATTTTTTTTTTTTATTTTATTTTGATGTTTGAAATGATTTCCACAGTGATCTTTTTAGCTGGTAATCCAGAGCAGGGATCCATCGCTGCATATCTAATGTGGCCTCCACTCAGTGTCCTTATCTCACAGGAAGGCAGCTGTTCCATTGGGTCCAGGGGGCTTCTCATAGGACTTGGCTGCATCACTCCCACCTCCTATATGCTACTTTGCCTTATGTCTTGATGCACGGCAGCTCCAACAGTGGCCCTTTCATCAGGGGGGCCTCCAGAGGAACATCCTTTGGCTAGAAGACCGCCTCCTATACCATAGGCTAGTTTAAATATTCTGGGGAGGTCTACTACTGCATCCTGTTACTAGAAACCAGTAGCATGTGCATGTCCATTAAGAAAAGAATACACACTGGGGTATTAAAATGGTAGAATTGCTTATTTTCAGCATGAAGTGTATGTTGCACTTCAATACGATGTGAAATATTTATGCTCCACTTTAAAGATTGTTATGTTACAGGTTACTGTAAAGTTTTTCTCAATTGCTTAGACACAATTCCTGGAACAACTCACCATTTTCTCAAATCTTCACACACACAATTTTAAAAACTCACACCCAATGGTACAAACATCTAACTTCTGGGTTAATTCAAACTTTTGCCATCAGACAACACACAGAAAGCTGTTAGCAACACAGACTACATGACTGTTTGTTAGACAGTGGAGGGATTCATTCAAAGCGCTGCTACCAAAATGTTGAGAACAGGTTTTCAGAGAAATCATTTGGAACTTGGTCCTGATCCAGATTACCCTTTCAGGAAAATCCTGGTGAGAGAAATGCAAAACAGTACTGTAATACTGTAAATACCTCTTACATTACAGTAGTGGATAAGGGAATACTACATGCTGTTATACGACAAAATACCCAATTTCTCAAAAGCTTTATTTCCAAATGCAGCAAATGTACAGCTTGTTCTAAAGCACATTGACGTGTTTGTTTTTGCCCCACTTGGCCCTTGTCAATTCATGCTTGACACACAAAGAATACATAACATATTCATTAATACTTTTAGTGTACAAGCCCTTTCATCCAAAGTTATAAAACAATCAACGATATACTCATACTGATACAAATTTGACTACATGAACCTGATACAAGCTGCATCAGTTCTCAGTGTTGCTGTTCTCTAAACAGGTATGTGGCGGTAGACTCTGCCACACGCTTAGTGTCTTTTGCATGACCCCCCGACACAGGACACAGGTAGATGTTGTAGTATCCATTTATTGGAGCAGCCCCACCCAGCCCCAGAGTTTAATCAGTCTGACTCAGGCCAGGTGAGGCTGTAAACCAGCTATCAACAACATACACTCCACAAGGTAAAACAGTAAATCATGTGAGGACTTGTAGCCAAGACCATGATCCAAATGCCTATATTCAAAACTACATGGAAGATATCACGCTGTATTGTAGTCAAGAACAGCTTTTCCCATTTGGATGTGTGAGGGTTTTGGGCAACAGCAGAACGGCAGTTGACTTCTCAACAGAACTGGATGATTTCAACCAGCCGATGGCATGGTGGTGGTGGCAGGGGCGGACTGGCCATCAGGCATACCGGCATGCCCGGTGGGCCGATGCACATTTGGGCCGGTCCAGATTTTTGGGCCGGTCCAGGACTGTCATAATACGTCGGTTGTAGGTCCGGGACGTGTTACGATCACGGGCACCCCCCTGTCGACAATCCCCCCCCCCCCCCCCCCCCCCCCCCCGTCAACAATTGGCCGTCGTTCCTGTGGTGGGTATGGGGGTATTATTGAGACAATATTATGTGTGTGTGCGTATCTCAATCTGTGTGTGTGTAATAAGATTTGTGTGTATTCACATTTGTGTGTATTCACATGTGTGTGCGTAACAAGATTTGTCTGTCTGTATTCACATTTGTGTGTGTGTAAAAAAAATCTGTGTGTCTGTATTCACATGTGTGTGTTTGTGATAAGATTTGTGTGTCTGTATTCACATTTGTGTGTGTGTAAAAAAAATGCGTACTGAGATCTGTAAATGTCTGTCATCAGCGGGAGCTCTGATTGGCCTCTTCTTACACGTGGATTTTGGCACACTTCTGCCGTGCAGATCTGCAAATGCGATCCGTGTGTAAAAACGATTTGTCTGTAACTTCACGCAATACAGTGTACACACCACTAGTCGGCGCGTAGCACCCAGTGATGTTAAGCGTGTCATTGTCATGGGTAAGATGGACTGCCGTTAATGACACTGGCCATTTTTAGATAGAAAATATAATATAAACTTCGAACAACTCATGGGTAAGTTAACGTTTGTTTTCCTCATAAATAAACGCATTGTAAAGCCCATGAGTTGTTCAAAGTTTCCGACGACCTGGCCAGTGTCATTAACGGCAGCCATCTTACCCATGACAAAGACACGCTTAACATCACTGGGTGCTACGCGCCGACTAGTGGTGTGTAGACTGTATTGCGTGAAGTTACAGACAAATCGTTTTTACACACGGATCGCATTTGCAGATCTGCACGGCAGAAGTGTGCCAAAATCCACGTGTAAAAAGACGGCCAATCAGAGCTCCCGCTGATGACAGACATTTACAGATCTCAGTACGCATTTTTTTTACACACACACAAATGTGAATACAGACACACAAATCTTATCACAAACACACACATGTGAATACAGACACACAGATTTGTTTTACACACACACAAATGTGAATACAGACAGACAAATCTTGCTACGCACACACAAATGTGAATACACACAAATGTGAATACACACAAATCTTATTACACACACACAGATTGAGATACGCACACACACATAATATTGTCTCAATAATACCCCCATAGGTGGGCCAGTCCAGGAGAAAATTGCCCGGGCCGAATTTTGTTCCCAGTCCGCCCCTGGGTGGTGGTGGTCCTTGACTGCATAGCTCTGCAGAGAGACAGAGAGAGCGAGAGAGGTTCAAGTCAACTGGTACGTCCCGTGAAAGCCCCCTGGACAACATAGAGCAGCTGTCATGGTGTGAGAGAAAGACATTCTATGAAAACTAGATTAGATGTGCAGCAATGAATGCGTTTTGTCTACTGGCTGAGGTATATTGGGCCAACAGTAATGGTCCTTCCTGCTGTGTGTTTCCACAGTTTATACTCATTTATACTCTTACCCCATACTCTTCACCCCATGTCACTGTATTATCATAATTTGGCTCTCATACAAGTACGCCAGAATATAGTACACATATAAGGTAGCATGTACTATGTAGTGCATAGTGTTGTGATGTTCTTTGAGGAAGAAGGCCGCCGACACAGGATCGCTTTTAACTCACTTTATTTGTTTAGCTTTAGGTCTATTATCTATGAAGCAAATGGAGGGGAATTGTATCATTCATACGTGGAGTGACTCTTAGCTGGATATCTAATAGATACGCTGCCTCTAGAGTTTCTGACCTCCCCACTGCTTGTGCCCTCGATAGTACCTGGGCAGGCGTGGCCTCTATGACGCATAATATACTCTGATTGGCTAGAGTTGAGCGCCCGCCCCCAGTGTATTATGTGCTGCCATCTGGTGGCCAGGTGCGGTTAATACAGCTTATATTTGTTTCTGTTCCCTAGTGTGTAGATATTACAGCTTACGTATTTGTTCCTGTTCCCTTGTGGCTATGTGAGGGTATTACAGTCTGTTGATACATATGCTGTTATTTATTCGTAACAATAGTATGCCATTCTGGATGCAGCCCTGCAGTCCAGCAGTGTGGTCGTGCTGAATGTCTGGAGGCATGAGAGGAAGGTCATTTGAGGCCATGTGATGACCATGTGACACTACAAAATGTGGCACACAGTGTAAATATGGTTTAAACAACAATCCATGCATGGTAGCCCATTTCATTCTATAGACACATTTCACTAGTCCTGTTGTACACCACATAGCCTGTAGAGGCAACACAGCTTATTTGGGGAGTCAAGTGGCTGTGGTTGGAGCTACAGTCAGGTGATCACAATGGAGGGAAAATCAGGCAGGAGGAGATAGACAAAGGGAGGCAGGTGTGTTTGTTTCTGGTTTTTAGTTGTCCTTGTAGATATGGAACTGTTGGAACAGTGTTTTCAGCCAAAAGTTACATTTGTTTGTTGTTGAAGTATCAGTCTACTGATAGAAACAGGCTGCTAACGTACTGCCTACTACATACTAAATGAGCATGTACTGCATACTGCCTATTAAATGAACAATTAAGTGTTCCATACCAGCAGACCATTCACACTGAGGTATACAGCCAAGTATCCCAGATTGCGCACCAACCCGCCACAATAGCGGAGATTTGATAGCAGGCTGAAAGCTGTTATTTGACTGTTTATATGTCACTTTATTGAGTTTTAATATATTTTCGGTCGATAAAGTCACTGTAGATTTCGAATGTGTGGTCAGTTTATCAAAATGACGCCTGTTTGGAAATTGGCTCCAACATTTTCGGAGATGTGAGGTGTCTGAAGAGATGCAATGCATTGTGCGGCAGTTAAGTATGTCGAGTAAGCTCACGCCACATACTCAACAATTCTAGCTAGTATACATCCGGGCATTTCTCGCATACACAAAATCCACATACTATGCAGTGTGAACACACTACATACTCAATTTGACGTCATACTTAGTATGAATAGTACGTTAGTATGTGATTCCGAACACAGCCACAGTCTATTTGGAAGTGATTTGCAGCAACCACAAACACACCGGATCTCACGCCTGGTAGGCAAAACTCGCCTCAACACCCGGTGAGATCATTCCTTTTTGGATTATACCTCATTTTGAGAGTTTTGTGTTGGACTATTTTTGCTGAAGATAAGGTCATGGACTGATCTTTACTTTATTCTAACTGCTTTAAGGACACATTAATTTATCTTTATTTTGAACTGATTTAATAAATAGCCAATGGGTTTTTGCCAGTGTAGCTGTGTGTTTAAATGAAACCCTTTCACTGCAATGAATCTCCAGAACTTTGTTGAAAGTATGTAGCAACACAAACAGTTGATCAGCAGTGACGACGGTGGTGTTATATATAGCAGGGAAACACAGGTGTAGCTCATAACATAATTATGAGTCATTTAAGGTTTCCCAGTGCACTAGTAGGCTTACCATACTTTCGACAAATCTCGTTATATAAACATGCAAAGACCACGATGGTGGTTATGGTAAATGTCACTAATAAAGCAATCCATGTTTTGATAATAAATTGCTCACAGATACGCTAGGCGTGGATAACCTGTTCCACAGTGAAAGCGACAAGAGAGGACTAGGAAGAATAGATGCTTCTAGAACAGCCTGTACAAGTACCATCAATTCAGTTTCAGTGGTATGTCCATCTATCATTCTACTATGGGGTGCCGTTTGTAAAGCCGCTCACGCTGAAAATAAAAGCAACATTTGGTCACATTTAGCTTCAAACAATGTTTAAAAAACTGGTGTGAATTTTTGAGAGTCATTTTTTTGCACATTTACAACAATATTTGTCAACTTAGAGATATTTTAAATAGTTAAATCCAAATATTAAATGTTACACCTAAATGTTGAATGTTAAATCTAAATTCTAAATCTAAATGTTAAATTTAAATCTAAATCTAAATGTTAAATATCAATATAAATATAAATGTTAAATATAAATATAAATGTTAAATCTAAATGTTAAATCTAAATGTTAAATCTAAATGTTAAATCTAAATCTAAATGTTAAATCTAAATGTTAAATCTAAATATAAATGTTAAATATAAATGTTAAATCTAAATATAAATGTTAAATATAAATGTTAAATATAAATATAAATGTTAAATCTAAATGTTTCGGGTGAAACTAAATATTTAGCTAATATGCAAATTCAAATGCCGGTAACCGGAAGTACCAAAATAAAAGCTTGAGGAGGTCAGAGTGTGTTTATAGTGTCAAATAACGAATAAAAACCATCTCATCCGGGGAAATGGACTCTTGGACACAAACATGTTTGGAAAACTTTATTTGAAGAGTACTTTGAGTTTTTAGTGTCACTTTTATGAAGGGTGTGGGACTTATGACCTGTAGCCACTATAGCCAGCCACGAGGGGGCTCACTTTGACTGATCTGTCATGTTCGCTTGCGTAAAGGCCAGCAAGATCCTACCCTCGCCCGCCTCCACCCGGTACACTCTACTGTCGGCCATGGTTGCGCTGCGAAAATGTCAGGAGAATCGGCGTTAGCAGAGAACATCGTCAGAGCCGTTTTGGCGCCAGCAAGGATTTTGCTGGCCTTTACGCAAGCGAACATGACAGATCAGTCAAAGTGAGCCCCCTCGTGGCTGGCTATAGTGGCTACAGGTCATAAGTCCCACACCCTTCATAAAAGTGACACTAAAAACTCAAAGTACTCTTCAAATAAAGTTTTCCAAACATGTTTGTGTCCAAGAGTCCATTTCCCCGGATAAGATGGTTTTTATTTGTTATTTGACACTATAAACACACTCTGACCTCCTCAAGCTTTTATTTTGGTACTTCCGGTTACCGGCATTTGAATTTGCATGTTAGCTAAATATTTAGTTTCACCCGAAACATTTAGATTTAACATTTAGATTTATATTTAACATTTAGATTTAGATTTATATTTAACATTTACATTTAGATTTAACATTTACATTTAGATTTAACATTTAGATTTAGATGTAACATTTAGATTGAACATTTAGATTTAACATTTAGATTTAACATTTAGATTTAGATTTAACATTTAGATTTAACATTTACATTTAGATTTAACATTTAGATTTAGATTGAGATTTAACATTTAGATTTAACATTTAGATTTAGATTTAAATTTAACATTTAGATTTAGCATTTAGATTTAACATTTAACATTTAGGTGTAACATTTAATATTTGGATTTAACTATTTAAAATATCTCTAAGTTGACAAATATTGTTGTAAATGTGCAAAAAAGTGACTCTCAAAAATTCACACCAGTTTTTTAAACATTGTTTGAAGCTAAATGTGACAAAATGTTGCTTTTATTTTTAGCGTGAGCGGCTTTACAAATGGCACCCCATATTCTACCACCTACTATGCTATAACACTCAGATATCCCCTCGGCAGGTATCAATAATCGTATCTTACGTGTATTATGACACCTAGACCAAAAAGCCCCATACCATGTAATATAAAACAACCTTAAATGTCTGCATTCAGATGTAGCCATTTTCAACACCCACTTCCCTTGCATACAGCAGAGCCAGATTAGCGTACGGTATGTTCCCATTTCATTTCTTTTCATCTTTGCTGGACCCCAAAGGCTTAAAGTGCATCCCTGCCACTACACGCTTTGTCACTGTGGTGGCACAGAAGACACCCCCACCCCCTGCACTCCTCTCATTTACACCAGGCGTAATTAAGAACCTTCGACCCAATAAGGGGCCAGTGGCTCTTGCAGGAACAGCTCCCAGAGGATTTCACACCAAAGCTGCCAAAGTACTTGAGAGAAAGAGCCAAGATCCAAAATAACACAGCGAAACTTCAAGCACCGAGCAGCAAGACTCCATGTTCAATAGAAACATGAGCACGCAGCCCTGACTTCAGCGAAAATTGAATACTAATAATAAAACAGACGAGGGATGTAGACGGCTATTTCAACAGGGGTATGATTGTTTACCACAGCGCGCTGCTTGTCTGTGTCTTTTAGTAGGATGTTGCATGTTGCTTAAGAAGCAGAGTGCAGACTTCAACTGTAACGTACACTCGGAGGTGGGCTAGTTGATCTTCTCTGTGGAGAATAAGGTAATTTTGTAACCAGTCATCATAGTTCATTTGCTCTATGATACTGCTTGAAATTAAGAAACCAAGATCAAACATATTCCTCTGATGCATGTGTTCCTCATGTTACATTGTGTGATCGCTCACGGACATTTTGCATATATATATATATATATATATATATATATATATATATATATATATATATATATTAGGGATATCCCGATCAAGTTGTTTTGCCCTAATTTCCTGATACGAGTCATTGAATTGGTATCTACTGATACCAAGTCCTGATCCGATACTACTCTATTTTCCTAGATAATACAGTTGCACAGTACACACTTCCAAGTACATTAAAGTTATTAAATCAATCCAATATGCTTGACAATTGAATCGCTCTGCAAATCATAAAGAAAATTGCCGGCATCCACCCCGTTCCTCTATGTTATTTTTAACTTGTTTTGTTGTTGTTGTTTTTTTACAAAATAACAAAGTAAACTAAGAGATATCTTTAGCTCAATTCCTATTAGTGCGGGATTGTAGTAAACCTAGAACACTCAAAATTAGTAATATAATCACAATTCCACTTCGGAGTAGTGTAATAGCTTAACTTTAACATTCAGTCACAACAAATAAAAATCACAATTCCGCTTAGTGCAGCATTATGGTAAAACTACTAGTATACTAAAAATGAACAACAGAAATCTCAATCCCACTAAAAAGTGTCAGTGAAGTCAGCGAGCCGCTGCCTGTAAAACAGCCGTTGTGGCGTACGTAAGAGACAACAACATTACATTAGTAATGTAGTCTTCTCTTATGTGTGCTAGTTTTTGATTACAATTTTATTATTAATATGTTGAACGTGTCGTGTCCAAATTGCACCAAATTCGACACTGCACTTCCCTGGGTGGCAACGATATACGAAGTGGATTCACCGAACGGCCGTCGAGATAGTCGACGGAATGGGACGAGATTCCAGCCTTTATAGTGAGATTTCCACACTGCAGACATTAGCTGTGTCTCAACTCTGGGGCTGCATCCTACGAAGTACGCGCCGAGAGCGCTGTTACATGAAACGGTCTGGTCGACGGAGGATTTCCTATTTGCTCTACCAGCTGTTTCCCCCCTTACCCTTGCGTCACGAAGTGCCGCTCCTGTCGCCTAGCAACCTTGACAGCTTCCACTGACAATAGGCCCTTTTCACATGACGTCAGACATGTTTCGTTCTGACTCAAAACGGGTTATGTTTACTTCCGGTCCGAAACACGGAGTTCACCAAGATGTACATCTGGTAGAAATTAAGAAATATATTTAAATGTAAACGCTTAATATAAAGCGTAATTAAACTTGTTACAGCACAGGCATTGCTGCCTGTCTGTGATGCTAGCTAGCTAGCCTACTTTCCAACCATCTGCGATCATCAACGATTTTAAATACGTAAACATTATTAGTCTTAACTTTACCTTTCGAAATTACTTTCGTATGCTCAACTTTTTGTTGAGCATTTCTACGGAAGCATATTGCTGCCACGCCAGAAAAAGAAAAACGGATCAGTATCACGTTATAACGTGAAAGGTTTATTCTTATAACAAGATGTTTTTCACGTTATAACAAGATATTTTCACGTTATTATGACATACAAACTTATCACATTATAACAATATACTATTTATCACGTTATAATGTGATAACTTATATTGTTATAACGTGAAACGTTTCACGTTATAACAATATAAGTTATCACATTATAACGTGATAAATAGTATATTGTTATAATGTGATAAGTTTGTATGTCATAATAACGTGAAAATATCTTGTTATAACGTGAAAAACATCTTGTTATAAGAATAAACCTTTCACGTTATAACGTGATACTGATCCGTTTTTCTTTTTCTGGCGTGGCAGCAATACGCTTCCGTAGAAAAGGGCCTATCAGGACACAGCTAGAAATAGTCTTATCTTATCGTAACAACATTTAGTTAACATAGTTTATATGGCTAATGTCATTTAACTTGACAATATAATTTTATATTTAAAATAACCCTAACCTTACTTTCATATTAAAAAATGGTTTAAAAAAAGGTAATCCTCAGCCGCTGGTATGGATGGATTTTCAATGGAAAAAATCTAGTCATCACCGGCTCGCAATGAATCTGGAGGGCACAGGCATTTGGAGGAGCCTTCAATCAGCCTGAGTCGAAGTCTTTAAAATTGGATCGGGACATACCTAGACATACCATATATATATATATATATATATATATATATATATATATATATATGCCCTCATTGTTGGCAAACATATGGCGCACCTCTAAGAAAATATAAATGATGTGGGCTTTTGACAGTTCACACATTAATGAAAGATAAGTCCCTTTAAATCCCCTTTCCTTTTGTAGCCATTGCAATTGCTTTCATTGTGAAACTCAGTCAGGCGTTCCCATTCAAAGATATCCTGCCTAATCTGAAAATAGACAATCAATGTAGGAGTCTCCGTCTTTGAATAGCAGCTGCTGAGTTTTAGGGATCTACTTTAGCTGGATAAGTGGGTAAGTATCTACATTCAGAAATAAATTCTAATATAATATAGAGGGTTTTATAAAGAGATTTTTTATTTTTTCATTACAGCCATATAAACACATATGAACTAAAATAATAAACCCAAGCCTTGTGTAAAATGTTTTGTTGAAAATAATAATACAAATTATACATGCATAGAATACATAATAAAAGGGGTAAAAAAAGTGGCTACTAGAAGCACTATCACGAAGAGTGTGTTAGCTGTATTTTCCATAAGTTGGCTATTTGCATGACCCTATTCAAGCAGTCTTTTCAGTACCACAGGATAAGAACAGTAGAGTATATATTACACGGCACCTCTTAATAAACCAACTTTACCTGAATCCATTGAAATCTGAAGTGAAACACGGCCCAGACCAACATAAAAACCCATAAAGTAAATTTGCGCTTCCTCTCGTCTCTGACCTCTGCTATTATTCCATCTATGGTAAAACCAATAAAATGAAAGAGAGAGAGAGAGAGAGAGAGAGAGAGAGAGAACTATATCGTATGTCGTATACCAGGGTGCCACGGTGCAAGCTCCTTCTACTGTATAATGCAACGAATATTACGACGCACTCACAATCCCAAACACAGTGCTGCAGAGGGAGAGAGAGAGATCCTCAGCATCGGAGATTAAAGAGGTGACCCTTATTTCCCGTAGGTGCACTTCCATCTTACCACCCTTCACATACACACATGCACATGCACACACACACACACACACACACACAATCTCTCTCTATCTTATTATCTTTATTTTTATCTTTAACTTATATGTACGTAGATTTTGTGAGAAAAATGGCAATCAATGATTGCTCAAACAGTTTTTTTTGCTTGATACATCATGTTATGTTAGACTAGTGAGGCTATCCTGATATTCATGTTTGCGTTTCACAATGAATATCAGTCTGGCCTTGGCTGGGCAGCAATTGATTTCCACATTGATTGCTACACTTTCCTTGGGCGCCGCCATTGTTTTTTCAATTCGGCAGACTGCGGCGCTCATGAGCTAAAATTCCCTTCCCCGAGCACTGATTGGTCCTGGTGTTTTACAATTTTTGGAAAAGGCATTCAATGGGATCGAGGCCAGCCCAATCTCTAGAGAGAAACAGAATGTGAACTTGCGAGTTTGGGATGGTCTCACAAGGCTAATGTAGTGATATCACAACATTTGATGTCAAACATGTTGGAAGAATCCTAAAAGCTATGGTAAACATGAAATAAAACATGAAATTATTTGAATCATGAACAAGTGGTGAATCTGATTGATTGATTGATTAAACATGTGATACAATTATTAATCAGAGTAAATTAGTTCATCTTAAATATCAAAGCTAGTGACTTAAAAGTCCTATCCCATCAGGGGGTTGGTTTGGTTGCTCCCCTGGCAGTAGGTGAAAATCCATTGCCCTGCCTTTTATTTTGAAGGATTAGGGCTAGCTTCCGTCAATGTGAATAGGACAACATTCTGACTAAATTCTGTCAGCTATGATTGCAGGCAAACCTACTCCATTGCATTGTGGTTGCTACTGAGGCCTGTGAGGAAGCTGCCCTCTGGAACCTGCCAGTCAAAGAAGTGTTCAGCCTCACTGACAGACGGCAAGTCGTTGCAGTTAAGTGTGTCAAAATCAGGGGATGAGCAGCAGCTGAACCGCAATCTGAAACGTGGAGCAACTGTTATTGTACAGACTATTATGCTCTGCATTAAAAGCAGTACACTAATACTACAGTAGGATAATACCGTTTTTATCTCCCACCAAACATTATACTTGTGGATGATATAAACAAGCAGAAACATAGAGACTGCAGAAATTCAATTGGACCCTTGGGTAACACCAGAGAAAATGGGTGGAGTAAATGGGTGTGCTCATAGACAATTGGTGTCTCATTATCAGATAGGAACTGAACCGGACCTTCCTCCCCTTTCTGATCTGAGGGTCATGATGGATTGTGTAAAACTAATCAAATTAAATAGACACTATAAGCCCATCAAAAACATTACATTTTATATTCAGGGTTATCCCTGCAAGGTAGTGACACCAGAAATCACTCTCTTCTCTGGACATTTAAAGTTGATGGCTTGCTCAGAGTTCTTGCCAAAGGTAGACCATTGGCATCTGCTCCCCAAATGTCGCCATAGCTGTAATGGTGGCCACTTGAAACAAACATTAAAACAAACAACAATATCAATGTTTGCTTTTTTTGTGTGTTGTATGTGTATGTTTCTGTAATTAGTGTTAAAATGAAGTTGTATTTATAGGTTGGTGGCCTGCTACATAATTGTACCAACTGTCCCATGTCTGTGCCATACTCTATTCTCAAGTGTATTTCTGAGTTGTTGATATTGAATTGAATGTGAAATAACATAATAACATAATAATAAATTGAATGTGAAATGTGAAATTTTTTGCATTAAAGATGCAAACTGAAACAGGTTCTTCATGATGTCATCCACCTTCGAGATTCGAGACACAGCTTGGCCAACAGGACATTGATATACAGCACCAAACCAGCTGTCAATATCTAAAAGACATTGAAATTGATGTAATATACACAATGCATAAAGTAATTAAGATTTTGATTAAATAATTAATATATTACGTTTGACTCAACAGGAAATAGAAAGAGAGAAGAGTGTATATTTTGAATGTTAATCTATGGTTGCTTCTGTGGTCGCCATTTCGTTCTTTGCAATATTTGAAACACCAGCAACAATCTCTGTCAGGAAATAAGGAACATTTCTGATTCATATTGTACATCTCAAATGATTCAAATGTTTCATTCTTTAAAAAGAAGAAACAATATCCATACATATTCAGGAATTCATATATTCTCAATTTGTTTGACATGTATACATTTTCTTCGACTTTGGTCCTCTGTAGTGAGACGCTATGGGATTGAATGTGACAAAGGGCTGTATGTATGTTTGTTTCAGGTGAATGCGCTCACTAATGGCAGTTGCTATGGTTACACGTCAATGAGCACATGGCCTTCGGATACTTGCCAGGTAAAAAGCAGGTCAAAATTGTTGACCCACTCAGTTTCATGACATTCTGATACCACTGAAACGTCACAGCAATAGTACTTCCATCTAAAATGATAGACAAGCAATAGTAGTAACGACATGCCAATGGTTTTATTTGACCATTACGACATAAAGGGCCCCTTTTTTACCACCAGATGTAGGGCTGATTAGACCATTACAAGTCATTTCAAAATCTACCCACTTGAAATCACAGTGTCCACGCAGATGTATGATGGATGGATCCAACTCCAGCCTACTAGTTTGTACAGTGCAATATAGTCCAGAGAAATGTGCATTAATGTGCATTGAGACAGGTGTGTTGACTTTACGTTAACGTAACTTGTAGTGTGCATTGAGACAGGTGTGGAGACTGCGTTAATGTAATGTGTAGTGTCTATGGGAGCGGGGCTAAGAGTCTGTGTCAGTGGGAGTCCCAAGCCTTGTTGATGAGGACGGCAGCAGGCGGGGAGAAGAAACTATTGTTGTGGCATGTTGTCCAGGTGTTTCAAAGTGTTTCAAATGTTTGCATCCAGGGTGGGAGGGGTCTTTTTCACAATATAGTTTATTTGTAAAAGTTTATAGTTTTAGATTTGATGCATGCATTGTGGTTATTCATATGAATCATATTCATTATATTATATATACTTACCTATTATAAAAAAAAAACATTTTAAAGTACAACATTCATATTAATGGAAAGAAACATATTATAAAGGGCAAAATACACCTGCAGTGATCTCTGTAGTTTAATTTGAAAATACATTTGATTTTGTTTTCAATCATACATCATCATACGTTTTATGATTTGTCCTTAGCAGGTTGTTAAAATATGTTTTAAATGTATTTTCAAATAAAACACTAATCCCCCTCTCCTTCTCTCTCACCTGTAATTCACACACACACACACACACACACACACACACACACACACGAGAGGAAGCTGATAGCACGGACCCACCCTGCCAGCCTGGCTACAGCCTCCAGGGTGGTCTAGAGAGAGAGAGAGAGTGTGTGTGTGAATGTGTCTAAATACCATGAATTCCAACATTTAATTTGCCTCCCCTCCTTCTCATTCCACACATTTCCACTTGCAGGTTTTACTCTACCACTCTCTTTTTCCTTCTCTATCTCTTTCCCTTTCTCACCTTCCCTCTATCTCCCTCTCTATCTTTCTCTCCCGCTGTCTATTCTATTCATTTCAATTTTAAAGAGCTTTAGGTAAGATAAAAATGTACATTGCCAAAACACATGAATAAAATAAATTAATTAAACAGAGGACAAAATTAAAGTAACAAGTAAAGTTAACATCCTAATATATTAACAGTACAACATTTTTCAAACTTTTATACCCAAAAAACACGCCTTGCCTACCATCCACAGCTCCTCTCTCTATTTCACTTCAGA
This sequence comes from Merluccius polli, assembly GCA_030340625.1. Taxonomy (NCBI): domain Eukaryota; kingdom Metazoa; phylum Chordata; class Actinopteri; order Gadiformes; family Merlucciidae; genus Merluccius; species Merluccius polli. Next base: position 262,406 of record JAOPHQ010005138.1, read on the forward strand.
GGGAATCGAACCTCAAACCCTTGCATATTTTACATAAAGTTAAGCTGGTTCCTGTTATTTTACACACATAGTTAAGATGGTTCCTGTTATTTACA